>JASDQU010308651.1:23556-45434 GCA_032191745.1 Picea mariana
ATGGACGACTTTTGGACAGGATAGAGGTATTAGAGTGGGTTAAGTGACATCCTTGCCGAGGCTATGGATGCCTGCTGGCAGTAGTGGCTATGTCAACAATATCGGAGGTAGTTGCATAAACATCGTTCCTCTAATGATCTACATCTGATACCAGATTACATTTTGACAGAAACACATCTGATGCTAGACTATGTTTTTGAGTTTTTATCGGAATGCTTGACTTGCTGTCAACTGTTCCTTAATTTTTCATCATTCGGATCTATCCTAACATGAATTTTCTGGTGATGCAGAGATAACTGCTTCACCCAATACTTCGCCATTGTTGGCAGCCCTAAAATAATTTTTCTATTTAAACAAGAAATTGCATTTTCCATAGCTGCCTTCACCTCAATCTTGTGAACATTATCGTTATAAGATGATTACTGGATTAGCAAATATTTTGATTAATCTTTTATTTTCTACATTTTACTTTTGTTTTACGTTGATTCATGACTGTAAGCATGAATCAAACATAAAAACCTAACTTAGTGTTATAATTTGTATGACTTAGAATGCATTCTTTTAAAGGTCATCATTCTTATATCCAATCTAAATCCAATATTTGAATGGCCTATTTTTTGATGTTTTGGGTTTTGATATAGTTATTATATGGTTCGATGATTTGTGTTTAAATTATGAGTTTTGTTTTGATATATTTTAAACCCCTTGCCAATTCAATGGTTGTACTAGTAGTCATGGCAATCAATGCACACCTATTGAACTTTGTCCTTACCTCACCTTGTTGGCACAACGTATTAACGAGCCATTTATTGCGTTCACAAGGTTTCGTTACTCTGTATGACTAGTTCTCATTACATGAAATGGTAAAACATCTATAATCAAAACCTCGGCATTCGCTCCCACTACCTTTCATATGATAACACATAGGTTTTTTGATGGTTGTTCTCCATTTATCCATTCAATTTTGTTCCTATCACTCCTACTATCCAAACCTAAAACTATTTTGAGTTATCCCTATTACATTTTGGTCGCATTTTCCATGGCTTCTGTCATTCGCTTGGAGCCGAATGGTTGCCAGGCATTACTCTCCCACGATGATGCGATCAAGGACTTAAAAATTCAAGGCTGGGGTGACTTCCTGAAAATATTTGAAGGCTATAACCTTCAGGTGGCGCAGGCTTTCGTGTAGACCTTTGATGGTTGCAAAGCAAAAATTAGGGACACAGAGTTAGAGCTAACCGAGGGGTTTGTGAGTGAACCTATAGGGCTTCCATCCACTTGTGAGAAATGGTTCAAAAACTCACAAATTGAAGGAGTACCGTGGAGCCTCTTCATGACGTCCCGAAAAATCAACTGTTGTGAAAAAGGTATTCCCATTTGCATGGTTAAACCTAGGTGGAATAGCCTATTATTGATTCTCAAACAATTAGTGACTTGTGAGGGTCGATATGGATTAGTGTTCCTATATCATATTCACTTACTCATGCATTTCATTGGTTTTGAATTAATCATGCCATTTTATCTGCTAAGAAGTCTCTATAAAATGTCCAAAAGATATAAGAAACAGAGTGTCGATTCAAGTCTTTTTCATCGCTGATTGATTAGGATCCTTTTGATTCATCACTTGTCAATTGTGGGTGATTGTTGGAATAAGTTTTTGGTGAGGAATGGTTTTTCCATGACCGTTCCTATAGTAAACCCTAGCCTACACGAGCCACTGATTAAAAACCAGTCTGATTTTTCGATTGATATGCCAGACTCTACCAACAGAAACCCTCTAGAAGTTGGGATGTTGAGTAAGTCTTTGCCTACATAATTTTCTAAGAAAGGGAGTGTTAAGTGGAAGGTTATTAATCCTTGTGTTCTTGAAATTGAAGCTAGCTCGATTGTTAGTATTAACCTTGATTTTGGAAGACCTCGCGAAGAGGTAACAAAGGAATGCACAGATATAGGGTTCAAAAACAAAAGGGCAGGTCGCCAAATTTCGAGAAAGCTTAAGAATCGATCCAACACTCATATGATCTCGATAAGCCCTATCGAGACCGACGATTACTCGGCCTCTGATATCAAAGAGTTCCTCATTCTTGAAGACCCAGATTTGCAGGGTTACAGGAAGAAAGACATTGTTTCTAGCAAACCCTACGACTTTGTGATGAATCTACCACCATGCCTCAAGGGTAAGGAGGGTTTCCTTGGTATCAGGCCTAATCAGAAGCAGATAAAAGATAAAGTGGATACACCCATGTTTGACCATGATCTCCATAGACCTTCCATTCCTCCTGTACATTGTGATGATTGTTTCCTTTGGATCGAATGATATTACACCGATATCCCCCTTCTCCAGGCCCGAATCAAAATGCTTACCGCTCAGAATGAATCATTGAGACGAGAAAATCTTGACCTCAAAACACATGCAGAGAAAGGGGATAAACGCATTAAGAGGTCAGGTAACATAGTGATAAAAAACACAACCAGTGTCAAAGCGATAATTAATTCTAAACTACCTGACCCATCTCTAGTCAATTTTTAAAATGGTAAAACAATTTTCCTCTTATTATATTCCTGTTATCTATTTTGAATTGAATCGGTTTGGAACTTGATTTTGTTTGCTAAGATAAGACTCGCTACAGAATCTTTCGATTCTATAGCCAAGTCTCTTTTAAATAAAAAAAATTAGAAATTAGTTATGGGTAATTTTCTAACTTATTCTTGTTTCGTTTTTCAAGAAATAGTAGATCATGTTGTTGATCATCTAGGGGAAACATGTTTGATTATGCACTTGAATGATTAGTAGTTCCTTTTCTGTTTGTTTTGCAAAAAAAACTTTGATTAAGTTTTTAGTACAATCAACTCTATTATGATTGGTTGTTAGCCTACTATTTTTGTAATATTTTGATTTTATGAGATCCTATCCTATCCTATGAGATAGGAGGATGTGATTTCAGATCACTTTAAATACTGTTCATTTTGTAAGTAACAATCATCTTCACCTGGAACCGATTATGGAAAAATGATCTTCAGAACTTAATGGAACAACTCATAACATTTCGGCTTTAGACTAATGTGAATGGTGTCCCATTTTCGTTTTGTCCCTCTTATTTTGGAATATTAATGTGTTGTACAGCTTTAGTCTCAATGACATATGATGTTCCATTTTAGGCATGTTTTAAATGTTTTTCATAATTTGTTGTTTCACAAATTATCACAGTGATCGTTATATCGATTATAATATCATGACTTATGTCTGATTTTTAGTCGATTGATAAATGAATGCTTTACGTTAAGATTTATATTACTTTAATCATTCATAATCATAAGATCACTAGACCATAAGTGTTTACTATTATGTTCTTATAACCTAGCTGTCAGTAAGACACCTTGAATTTATTCAGGAGACTTTAGTATAAGCCTATTGCAGATTTCTTTCACAGGCGAGACAGCTAGAATTTTGGATCGCAGAGAGACATAGAAATAAAATAAAACTAATCTCAGGTTAGCTTTATTTCCATTTAATTTCAATTATTTTACTTATTAGCGAAACACGATAGTTTTTTAGATTGGCTTTGACCATCACTCTATCCTTGTTTCATAACATATTAAATTTAAGTTCTTAGATTTATGATTAGAAAATAGAAAATACAAAAAAATGTGTTTTCTTTATCTTCTTTTGAAAACAGTTACCAAACATGGATTTTGCAAGGTATGCACTAAAAATTTGCAATCTGTAATTACTCTATACATAATGGCATGTTCATATTTATCTTTCTGTTGAATGTATTTGTAAATACTTAGATTAAAGTTTACATATTATTATATTTTTAGCACTAGTTAGTTTATTTCCTTTCCCTTTTTTAGGACCTTAGTTGTCTAACGGAGCCATTAAATCTATCAGAATAGGTTACACCAAATGGATTGGGCTATTCAAACAACCTCGGACCAGATCTATTCTTCCAGTTAATGGCATGTCATATTTGCCCATCAACAGGTTGATGCACTTGTTATGGTATATGGTTGATGGTATAGGTTGTATTACAGGTTGATGCATGGTACAGGTTGGTACTTGGTTGAGAAACATATCTTGGGATGGTATGTGGTGATGTTGGGAATATGGTTTGAGATATGATTTTGATGATCTTGGCATGAGTTTCATGCGTTTGAGAGTGGATCTGGTTTCATGGATGAGACAATGACAATGGAAGTGGCAATGAAAGGTTGGATACATTGACAAGTTGAGACAGTGGCAGTAGTAGTGATTGTGGCACTTATATTTTGGGGCAGTAGGACGGGGTAAGGGTAGGTGGTTATATCCACCTTATGGTTGGTGCCAGAAAAATCAGGGGTTTGTAGCCTCCTTTTGGTTGGAGCTAGAGAATTCAAGTTGTATCTTCCTTCAGGTTGGACCTTGAGAATAGGGGGTTGTACTCTCCTTCCATTTATAGCTGGAGAATTGGAAGTTGGTGCTTCCTATGAATGTATTTCTTCTGACATATAAGAAAAGAATTCTGTGGTTTTCTCCCGCATTAGATTTCCATGTAAAATACTAGCGTACTTTGTACTTGATGTGATGTTGCTTATGATTATATTCTTATGATTTATTGAATATAATCATAGATGATACATTGATAATAAACTACGAAACATTGTTTAAAAACTTGAAGAATATATATTGTGGTTAAAAGTAATACAAATTTATCATATTGATTCACTCCCCCCCCCTTTGGAGCATGTTTATCCTTATCCTCTGTCACTGTTGATGACTCTTGAGAACTCCTAGATGCCAAGTTCTTCTCAAACTTAACATATTTTCTCACAATTGTCTTCTATTTCACTAGAATGAATATTTTGTAAGCATTTGAGGTGTCATTGTACCCCAAAAATATACCCATCTATATTGGAGGCTCCAGCTTTGTCCTCTTCTCCACAGGAACATGGATGTAGACTAGAAAAGCAAATATCCTCAAATTTCCTATCTCTAGATTCATTCTTGATAATTCCTCCTCCAAATTCTAGTCGCCCAATATCTTGTGAGGACTCATATTTTTCACATACACTGTTGTGTTACACACCTCTACCCAAAGAAACATAGGAAAATCCTAGTCATGTATCATATCCTTGGCAGAACTAATGATGGCATGGTTCTTCCTCTCTGTAACCCAATTTTGTTGAGGTTTGTATGAGATTGTCATATCCATCTTGATATGTTTTTCCTTGTATAAATACTTGAAGTCATTTAAGGTGTACTCTCCCCCATTATCTGACCTCAATACCTTGATCTTATTTCCTGTCTATTTTTCCACTTGAGCTCTAAGCTCCTGAAACTGACTGAATATGTCATCCTTGGTATTCATAAATAAGATCTAGGTTTTCTTGGAAAAGTCATCAATAAATGTCACACAGTATGATGATCCTTTTACTGACGCTACTGACATTGGCCCACTCATAACTGAATGGATAAGATCCAATATCCCCTTGGACCTACTCTTGCTACTTGGAATAGCATCCTTGGTATTATTTCCTAGTACATACCCCTTGCAGACTCCTTGTTGCGCAATACTGAACTTTGGAAGACTTGTAACAATCCCCCTAAAAATCGGCAATGGCCTATAATGTAGGTGTCCCAACCTCCTATGCCACAACTCACTTAGGTTGTCACTGTTGTTTACCAAATCTTGAATATGATTACCCTACAACTTGTATAAAGTGCCCTCTCTAACCCCAATGACCATTGTTGTGTCTGGGATAGATTTCTCTGGATGTATGAGTACTTTCCCTCTCTAAAAATTAATGGAAAAACCCTTATCCTCAATAGATGATACTGAGAGGAAGTTATTCTTTAGTCCTGTCATGTAAAGCACATCTTGGGCATCTAACGAACCTCCTGACTCAAGTTGGAACATAATTCTTCCCTCTTCCTTCACTACATACTTTGCATCATCACCAAATTGCATATGAACATCTGCGTCCTTCTATATTAGGCTGCTAAATAGCTCCCATGATTTTTTCATATGATGGGATGCATCATTGTCCAAGTAGCATGCACTCCTCATAACTCTATTGGTAGAAAGGAAGGAAACCAGTGATTAATCCTTCTCAAACTTCACTGCAAACTCATCAAGCTTAATATTTGATGATGTTTCTTTCTATATATTTCCTTTACCCTTCTTATATGGACACTGAGATGCATAATGTCCATTCTTATGACATGATAAGAACTTCATTTTACTCAAATCCTTCTTCTTCCCTGGATGTGATGATCCTCCATCATTATTACCCTTCTTGTTAGAAATCTTTCCTTTACCATTATTTTTATTGCTGACAAGAGCCAATTTCTCATCACTACTTCCTTTCTTGTTTCTCTTAGACTCCTCTCAAGTCTCTTCCTGAAAGAAATTATCCCAAAGTCTCTACCAATCTAGGATATTTTCCTGAGTGCAAACTCCCTTGACAAATGTTTCCCAAGACTTGGGAAGACCTTTCAATGCCACATTCATGAACTCTACATCCTCCATTTTCTCCCCTACGACTACAATCTAATCACATACCTGAGTGGTCCTCATGAAATATCTCGTAACATTGTCAGATATAGACATCTGGATAGATCTGTGTTTATTCCTTAAGACCATCTTCCTATTCATGGCAGTGCTCTGGCATAAACCTACCAAGGAATCAAACATCTCTTTGGTCATATTCTTGTCAAATAAGTGAGGAATTACATGATCATTCACTAAATCCAAGAGTACCCACTCAGCTTTGATATCCTTCTTCTGGTGAACTTCCAAATCCGCATGATATGTCGGTGGAGAAACTACTTTTTCCACTAACTCCCAAAGTTCATACTCCTTTAATGCCAAAGTTACTCTTGATTTCCAAGATAGGAAGTCGGATGCTCCATCCAATATGTCTTGAACTCTCAAAGGTGTTGATTCCATCCCTTAGACCTGATAAAATGCCCTAGAAATTACCTTCTACTAAACTTACCCCTGTACTGACTTGTATGGAATTTTCTTGTTTTATCTATGCTAATTGTAAGACCTGTATGCTAATAATTGTGTTGTTCCACCCAACCTATGTATTGGTACCTGTGTTCTTATCATTCAACCTTTAACCGAATAACCACGCTATCTATGTGACCTGTACCAGAATACGCACGTTATCCTCGATGGTCGATCCAACATCATTATGGTTGTTTCCCTAAAATTTGTCCTTCAATTTCTACCTATTGGTTATGGATATTATAAGATATCATGCAAAATCTATCAGATTTGTTCTTGGTCCTTCAAACACCCACCACAACACTCCTGATCCAATAGATCTATTGTTTTAACCCTAGATCTGAATTAGATCTATCTCCTGGTCACTCGGATATAACAGATCTGTCATTGTGCAACCTGAGATTGGCTCCCTCTTAAAGCGACTTCTCTGATAACATGTTGAAATTTCCAATATGCTCTTCATGCCATGTTGAAATCCTTACTCTAGAACCTAGGTATCTTGTTATCTAGTCATTTCCTTACTGCAAATCAAGTTAGAAAATCACAAAACAAAAATACATTGATGTAATATTCAACTGAAATAAAGATAGCATAAGAAATACCAGAAACCAAAAATATCATGCACAATACACAAATATATTATTCCCATCAACTAAGATTATCATTCAAATAAATTCAAAGCTTACAAGGGCTCCCTTACTAGGAAAATGGCCCAAATAGAAAAGAGACAAAGTACATCAAAACTTGACTGGTTGATCTGCTACCAACCTTGTTGTATGATCATGTACGGCAATAGGGCGACTATTATGTTGATACCCGTGTTGTTTTACGCTATCTACATGACTATTACGATGAAACTCGCATTGTTTTGCACAACCTATACCACAATACTTGAATTTTTCTACGACAGCCAATCCTTTTGTTGTATGACTATTCTCTCTCTTCATATGGCCTAGATATCTAGGTGGAAGTTCTTATCCACCTATCCAATATCTCCTTGAATCACAGTCCTTCCCGATCCAACTCTCTTTGTGTCAAATCAATCTATCAATTGTATTCCTCCTTCACCCTAGCCTTGCTTTTATAAGATTGAATTATGACCTAACCCTAATATCTAAAGTGATTGACAGTTGAGATTACTTCTCACCTCACTTGATATCAATGGATATTATTTAATTCACTAATGTTAATTAAAGAATTTCTTTAAAATAACTCAATTCACTAATAAAATAACTTTACTTTAAAAATTCATTTAATTAAAGTAAATTCAAGGATAGAAGGTTTTGGATGATTTCCACACATCTAGACACATAAACATGCGCATAAATACATTTCCAATGATACCATGTATCAACAATCACCATGTTTCTCACTATGTTGTGATCAACCTATAGGCTCCTTTATTTATGGTTTTTAGGGTCCCAAACTTTCGGGGCCATTTTGAGGCCCTAAATGACATTTTTTTGGCATGGCGATCCCTATCATGTAGTCAAATGAATATTCTAGGCCATCCAGAATGTGTACTTCCCAGCTAGACCTTCTGAATGGGCTATTGATCACCCCAAACCGAGATCATACGAAAACGTTACACCCTCGAGAAGTTGACATATCAATTAACCACATCGAGGCTCACAAACCTTTTGGTGTTTCATCTTCTAGGGTTAGGGTTTTTTATTTTTAGGGTTTTATCATTGATTCTTTATGTTAAAAGGTATTTTCGATATCTTAAAAGGTGAATGAGTGTAGCCAACACATCTCTCCCTTCATATATAAGGTATCACCAATCTAGCTAGCTTGTGTGCTTTGCATTTTACAGTCTTTTGTATTCTAGACAATCATTAATAGAATCTAAATTTAATTGTATTAATGGGTGAAATCATGAAGGTGGGTAACACTTTCATGACAATCGGATCTCCAAAATTCCGAAAAACATTTTTTCGGCCGAAAGTTATTGTTTTCAATCGAACTAGTTTTCAGCCAAAAAGTGAAACGTCAAATCGAATGGTGCAGTAACGGCACCCTCGATTTGCGTGTAAAAAAATAGTCGGACGGATATTTTCCCTCCGACAATATGTTTTCGACCGAAAGATAGTTCGGCCAAACTATCTCCAGCCGAAAGATTTTTCGGTCGAACTATCTTTCAAACAAAATATTATTTATATATCAACCACATATCGATTTTGTAACGTTTTCAAACTTTGTTGGAGATTTTTGGCGTTTCTAAGCATCTGTGAGCGAAGAGGTCGTGATGGTGCAGGTCATGTAGGAAGGTGTTTCTGAGCGTCTATGACCATGAGTTCTGTGAGCACAGAGGTTGTGTTGGCGTTTGTGAGCATTGGTGGGCCGAGCTCCAGGTATTTCTCTGACCTGTAGTATTTAGTTTTAATTTTAACTTTTATTATGTATTGTTAAATTTAAATTTTAATTTTCAATTTATAATTAAAATTTAATTTCTTGGTCCCTGTGGCCAAGCCGTGGGCGTTCCCATGGCTTGGCCACAGGGTTTGTCCCCCATGGCCAAGTCACAATCCAGTGGATTGTGACTTGGCCGCAGGGGCTAGCCCTGTGGCCAAGTCGTGGGCATGCCCATGGCTTGGCCACAGGGCCAGTGGACTGTGACTTGGCTGTGGGGGGATAGCCCTGTGGCCAAGTTGTGGGCATGGTCTTCCCTAAGACTCCGTGCTTACCAGTTGTCTCTTAAATTTTAATTTTTATTATGTATTGTTAAATTTTAATTTTAATTTTCAATTTATAATTAAAATTTAATTTCTTGGCCATAGGGTTGATCCCCCGTGGCCAAGTCACAGTCCACTAGACTGTGACTTGGCCGTGGGGAGAAGCCCTATGGCCAAGCCGTGGGCATGGTCTTCCCTCAAACTCCTTGCTTATAAGTTGTCTCTTAAATTTCAAATATTACTTACCACACTATCATTTGATTTTTCAACAAAAGCAAAGCAATATTGCAGTCGAGATTTTACAACTTTTTTATTTTCATTAAAAGCAAAGCAATATTGTAGTTCATATTTTGCAAATTATTTTTTTTCATTAAGTCAATGTGGATTTGTACTAGGAGACACCATCCTTTTTTTTTGGCTTTTTATATAACAAAAATTTATGATATACTAAAATTGTCTAAATTTATATTTATATTAAAAAAAAAATTTAAGAAAATTATAAGTTATTAAAACTTTTTAATATTTAATATGAAATAATAATTTTATGTAAAAATTATTCTCATTATAAATAGAATTTCAAAATACATAAATATTAAATATATTTAATTTAATAATATTTTTTTTAATTTCTAAAAGGAAATAAAAATACAAAATAACTTTATTTATTTCTTAATAATAAAATAAAAACATGAAATATAAATATAAATATAAATATAGTTATAACTAAACTTATTAAAACATAAAATATAAATATAGTTATAACTAAAGGCATTGTTGTTACATTTATGACAACTTCTCATTTATAATTTTTTAACCTCACAAATGSCTATCATTATGAAGACTTATCCTTTTCCATTACATAWAKGTATCATTCRGCTACACTTTCTTTCAAAATACTTAGATTTTTTTTCTTATTTTCTCAACTCTTCCATAGTCCCAAGTTGGTGAATCCGATTACAATTACATTTCCATATAATTGTCAATATTTACTTTCAACATGTAAACTATAAAATTTTATTATATCATAGGTAATAGATTTTAATATTATATTAATGATAATTTATATAATAAAAATATTTCTCTTTTATTTTATTGAAAATATTGTAATACTTGAATATCATGGCCAAGTTTACATATGTAATATTAGTGTATCATAAGTTTCTTACAAAGTTTAGCTTACAATGTATCTTACAATGCCTTGTTTACCGTTAAAATATATTAAAACTCTTTCATAAGTTATGTTGTTTTCAATCTTTTTGCACTTGATGCTACAAAACATTGGTTGTAGGTTTCTAATAATGTGAATCTAGATTATAAAATGTATTCAAAATATTTTCATGATATTAAATATTAAGGTTGTATGGTTTTAATAATGCAAGTAGATTATAAAGTATATTCAATATTGAGGATATTGAAAGAGTTATACACATGAAATGATGTTCTTATTAGATGGGATTCTCATATTATAAATAAACTCCATTGGATACCTTGATCTATAACACCTTGAATACCATTGCATCACTTCTCAACAAGTGAACTCATATGGTATGTTTGTTGTGTGTACAAGGAATAATTCCCTCAATCCCTTAGACACCTTGCATTTACGAATGCCAATTTTCCCAAGGAGACAATTCCTTTGATTGTTGATGCAAGGAAAATGACATGGAATGTATTTCATCCAACCAAACTACTTTGGGCATGGATGGCCCTGTATTGGATGTGATTCCCATATATATGCTCCCTTAGTTATGGCCTCAAACAAAAATTTCATTCAAAAACTCAATGATTAATATGATTATGTAATTCACGCCAAGTTTTTCATTTTTCTGTGTTCTTCATTTTATAACAAGAGAAATAAATATTCATTGCCAAGAGTCATTTATATTTGGACTAGATTGACAAAACACATCTTGAAACCATCTAGTGAGACCTGATGATAATAGGTAAGTAAATCTCCCTCTATGCTTCACATGTCCTACATATTGTCATGAGTCTTGGTCACATCTCTGTGTAAGACATGAGTGACCTTCTTGTGTAGTAAATTGCTCAAAAAGGAACCAGGCTCCCACTTTGGTGGTCTTTTCCAATTGTAGAGACCCTTTGACTAAAGGAATAGTTATAATGAATACTTCATTTTGGATGATAAAGTCTAATTTATAGAAATAAAAGAGTCTTAGACGAGAACTAATTATTATACTCATTTATTACTTCACACATATTGACCAAAGTTATTGAATTCTTATCTTATTGATGATATTTATATTCATATAATATAACTTCAAATTGACAACTTATTGGATTTGTGTAAGACATGAGTGACCTACTTGTGTAGTAAACTGCTCAAAAAGGAACCAGTCTCCCACGTTGGTGGTCTTTTCCAATGTCTTCCACTATGGTGGTCTTTTCCAATTGTAGAGACCCTTTGACTAAAGGAATAGTTATAATAAATACTTCATTTTAGATGATAAAGTCTAATTTATAGAAATAAAAGAGTCTTAGATGGGAACTAATTATTATACTCATTTATTACTTCACACATATTGACCAAAGTTATCGAATTCTTGTCTTATTGGTGATATTTATATTCATATAATATAACTTCAAAATGACAACTTATTGGATTTGTGTAAGACATGAGTGACCTACTTGTGTAGTAAACTGCTCAAAAAGTAACCAGTCTCCCACTTTGGTGGTATTTTCTAATGTCTTCCACTTTGGTGGTATTTTCCAATTGTAGAGACCTATAATTGCATCCTTTCTCAATTTTAATATTCAAATGTCTACCTCCCTCTCTCAATCTCTAGAAATTCATATTCTTATGGCCCATCTCTAAGAGATAGTTACAATTATTCCTCTTCTTTACATGCCACTTGAACAATCAATTCAACTTCTACATGTCATTTGATGCCCACTTCCTAATGAAAATGAATTGGTTCAATAGTTATTGTCGATGCACCATACACATGTTGCTTTTGATCTTGTAATCCCTTGTACATTTTGTCAATTCATTGAGGTTAATATATGCACCCTCAAAGAAACCATTAGGATTGATCTATTCCATGGTAACGTTGAGTGATATTCTACCAAGAACCCCAATCAACTTAGTCCTCAACCATTCAACTACTCGTAGATCATGCTACACGAAGAATTGACCAATAAACATTCTTTAGAACCTTTTAGATTTTTGTTGACATGTTCTAGAAACATGCATCCATTATTTCCATTAATTAAATCGCAATGTGATCTTCAAGTCAATTATGCATAGTTTAGTAAATCTATCACTTTCATATTAGGTCGGTTCTCTCCTAGTGGAACTTCCCAACAAAACTTCCTACTTAGTCGCACTCTGACCTAATTGACTATTTGACTTCTTACACGATTCAACACATAATAACATATCCATTCCATTTACTAGTAAGGAATAAAGTTCCATTTGAAGCTCTATTTTTACTAGTTTTGTAAATTATTTATGACACTTTCCTATATCCCTTGGATTTATTCATCGTTTGAGATCTTTGGTAGTATATACAAATATATTTACTTTTTTTTAGGGATGTTGACATTTACAAGATTTTGTGTGTTGGTGTAATTTACTAGTATTGTGGCATTGTTGCTCTTTAAATGAAAAGGAAAAGAGCTGAAAGCAATCTTGTAAAAAGGTAGAATTCATTTTGTTATCAAATATAAACAACCATGAGTAAGATGGAATTGAATTGCAAAGAGTGAATATGGAATTGTACTTAACAAAGAATAATCTAGTGTCATATTGTATGATTGTAGTTCAAGAACAAGAATGCATATATATGGAACGATTATTTCTTGAGTGCATCGTATTTTTTAACACAATTTCGTTGTGTACAAGAGTCTTAAAAAAATATTATTAAAATAAGTAATCACAAGTGACAAAATCCTTAAAAACTAGGTTCAAAGTGTTTGCTAGCAAACATTTCCACTAAGAATCAACACTAATATTCAAGATATTTTCCATGAATAGAAAATCTATATTACTTTGTTAATGTTGGTATTTCTATAATGAGTCAACCTATTCATAGATTGATTAGGTTCAAGTGTTTGCTAGAAAACATTTACACAAAGAATCAACTCTAAGATTCAAGATATTTTCTATGAATAGAAAATATATATTACTTTGTTAATGTTGGTATTTCTATAATGAGTCAATCTATTCATAGATTGCTTTTGTTTTAGGTAATTTGTAATGGTCATTAGCCAAGCTATCAAGATTCCTTAGGTTAGTGAGTCGAGCCAAGCTATGATATATGCTCCCTTAGATATGGCCTCAAAAAAAAAATTCATTAAAAAATTCAATGATTAACATGATTATGTAATTCATGCTGAGTTTCTAGAGTTTGTTAGAAATAACATTTTATCCCTACCTTCTAGTTAACAAAAACTCTTCATAAGTAAATTGATATTTCATTGAATTTCTATTTAATATTATTTTTAATGGTATATCAATGTTTTGTAGAGTGATCTCCTTCTCCATTCTCAAATGATTTAGACAAGAATTGGCATATTTATGCCAACCCCCATTAAGCAATAGGTAGCAAATTTTCTTTCATGTTAGTAGTCTCTTGTGCCTTTGCATTAGGTACCTAGTTTTATTCATTCTCTTAATGGGGAAATAATTATTTATATGAAAGTGATATTCTTTAATAACGTGTTGATTGTCATTGGTGCTTTCTATGTTTGGAAGACTCCATTGAGAATGTCTATATAGAACATGGACAAATATCGTGACTTGATCAGAATGATAATATTCGCTCTGTATTTATTTTTTTGTAGTGAATGTGTAGTTCTCTGCAAAATCAACTACAGACAAAATTGTCCCTGGTGGAAACAATTCACGGGATTGTTTGAATTGTAGATCTTGCCATCGATCTCTATGTGAATGCTTGGTGTATTTATAGATTTCTTCTTCAAACTTCTTCAAAAATTCTATCACGCTGATATTATCTACCTTGAAATCAATCCTTTTGAAAATAACATTTGAAGAATGTGGAGCCGTGTTGCTCATATATTCATATATCTTCCAATTGACTCTTATATTAGAAAATGATTGATCATTCATATCAATATGATACTTTGAATGAAACAAACGTAGATTTCCACAACGATCACATTTCTTTCCACCAATACATTTTTTTTTGTAAAATAAATCGTCATCTTCTCTTTCACATAGAATTTCATATATAAAAACACGGAATGTGGAAGGAGGAGGTGAACCTGGCCATAACGTTTTACCAAAATCCAAAAAAGTGTCGTAATACAATTCAAACTCCACATGATAATGACAAAAACACGTGTCACGGACAGTGATGGGTCTAACAAACCATGGTTTTTGTTGCACAAATGTATTGATGGAAATTTTAACTTCTTTGTGCTCTTCTTTGAACTTATTAAACAACTCTATTTTTGTCATTGGCAATATATGTTTTGGATGTTCTTCATATTGATTTTATGCTATTCTTCGTCGCAACACATCCCTTGTATGTGGTGAAATGATAGATTCTTCCAACCAACAATTACGGGCCAATTCTTTAACATTTTCTGCAAGTCTATCTTTGTAGGGTTGTCTAGAAATCACTGTCCAACAAACCAATTCATCGTTTACATCTATCTAGAAATGAAATTTTCTATGTTTGTGCAATGTTTTTCTTGACATTCGCATCATTTTTTCCATGTGTCGTGTCAAATGATCTTTTATATTGCTAGATGAAACAACTGTTGTTTGTATCGCTCTACGTGCAACACGGACATCTTCTTTTCGAGACTTTCCAAAAGCTTTTAATACACTAGTTATATTGTTAAAGACATTATGTGTCACCTTTATATCCTTTGTTGAATTTTGAATACCCAATAATGATGTATCTTCTTTTAACTTTCTTGACTTCAATAGACGAAGTAAAAGTTGAGCTTGTACTATTATTGGTTCATCTTTGAAAAAAGTATTATACATATTCTTCATTCGATATCTTATATAATGCTTAGCTTTTTTCTTCCCAAATTTTTTAGTATCAACATTTTCTAATATTTCATCATCAATGTTGATAGATTCTCCTACATATTTCAATTTAAAATTTATATTAAAAAACATAACACGAACATGAATTCACTAAATTATATATATTTGAGTGTTCATCTTGTATTATCTAAATTTATGTACATACCTATAGGTGATTCGTCTTCTTCTTCAATTTCGGTTTCAACATATTCTTCTTCAATTTCAATTTCAATGTCTTCTTTAACATTATGAGACAAATCTATTTATGTTTTTTGAAAAACATCAATTTGTAATTACAATCATTTATATTAAATTTACAATATTTTAAATTTGAATTCTAGACTTTGAATTCTATACTTTCTGAATACAGTCCCAATGTGTGTCGTGTGCTCGATCATCATATGTGCATGCATACTTGGTTGAACTTCTTCTTGTCAAAAATATCTATTGACATTATCACCGTTTCTTTCTTGATTATTTGCACGTTATTGTTTCTTTCTTCGATAAAGCTCTTTCCTTTGTTCGATTTGGCGAGTATCATCTCGAGTGCAATCATATTTTCTCTTGCGCAAACTTTTGTTTCCCATGACTTTTATGGTTATCTGTAAAATATATGTTCAACAAAGACTTCACCTTGAAAAAATGCTCAACATTTATCTTTCAACATATAAATTGTTATTCCAATAAAAACTTGAACAAACATCAATTACCTTATTCAACAAAAACCAAAAACATGATTCGAAACTTTGTTTAAGTGCTCTAGAAAACCACCATGTATTGATATCGATCCTTTGATTAAGCCTATGGAACAAAGGGAAGAAATAAAGAAAGAAAAGAATACAACTGCAATTAGTAATAGAAATGCTTTGAAATCCCTATCCCCGAGCTTATATCTGTCTGTCCATCCGATGAATTGTGTTAAATGTGTTCGGTCGAAAGCCTATTTATACAATTTGGCGTGAAATGAAACAATATGACGTGTCGTTTCATTTTTTCTGACGGATGAAATTCATTCGACAGCCTTTCGACTGAAAGGATGGTTTTTCGGCCGAAAACCTTGGAAACCATTCAGTTTTGACAGTTTTCGTTAGATTTTAGCCTTTTGGCCGAAATATTAGTTTTTCGGCCGAAATATTATTTTGGCTGAAAAAAAGAAATTGGGACTGAAAACTAAAACCAGAGAATTTCCACAAGCTTAACTGAACTTCAAAGTTTGCGGACTCTTGCAAATACTGAGAATTTGGTTTCGAAAATGACAACAACATTTCCAAAATTGAATCTACTTTCAATTCCTATAATTTGTTTTCATTTTCTTTATTTTTATCTAATTTTATTTAATTTTTAAAAAAAAACACTATATAATATTTTCAGCGGACATTATGATTCGGTGAAATGAAATATCAGTATCTCTAAAAATATATAGTGAAAAATTTGGACAAAAATATATTCATAATACTTAAACTGTTCTTTTCAAAAGGGCATATTTAGATTTTAGTTTTAAGTAAAAATTAAGATAGATACAACGTGTAGAAAAACATGTGTTTAAAATCTGCAACGTTTTCAGCTTGGTCAACTTAAAAAAATTCTAGAAATTATAATATTCATCCGTTAGATTCAAAATTATAGTCATAATAAAATAGAGTCTCTGTAGATTGTTGCAGTATATTTCATTTCTTAAAAACATAAGTTTAATAATAGATACATTGTTGTAGAAAAAAGTAACTCATTATCATTCCTTTCATGTTTAAGGAACATATTGTTAAGCAATTATCAAATTGACATATCAAATCGTGATAAAACAAATTTGAAAAATAGTCATTTGAAAGCTAACAAAATTCTTCACAAGTTTTTTTTTTACTGTAGAGTGAAATTCTAAATAAAAAAAATACTTTTGTATGCCGGAAGTTGAAGAACTTGTGAAAATACAGTTTTTTTTCTTATAAAACAAGCAAAAGTGTAACCCATCTTCATGATTTCACCCTAATGTGTTTCTTGTAATATCTTGGTGTGTTTCCTTGTTATATAGCCACCTTCATTTTGTTCTCAATATAATCCAGACTAGTGGTCTCAAAGAAATATGCTCTTTGTTTTTCTTTGTGCATGTCCCCGACAAGGTCAGGTTATCGAGAGTAGGGTCATGAACTAGTTGAGCTTGGGAAAGAACACTCCCTCCTACCCAAGTAGCCTACCATGGTAGAAGAAAAGAGAAACAATAGAGTGGGAGATCCTGTCAAAATGTTGCTCGAGGAATCCCTCGTGTGACAGAGGAACAAGAGGATGGACAATTTTTCCCAAATCCTTTGACAGTTGCCAACGATAATGGAGGCACATTCCACCAGCAGTCACTTCAGAGGTGCAATTCCCTTTAAGGTAAAATTTAACTTTGATATTCTTTTATTTGAAGGATAGATAGATGGCAATGCTTTGGAAAAATGGTTAAGTTTGCTAAAGGGTTATTTGTTTGTCCAATTTTTTTCCAACGGTGAAAATATCACCTCTAAGATCCTTAAAGCCCTTCCACGTGTCATAGATTGGTGGGAGACATAGTCATTACCATGCTTCGTTGAAGGTAGACCAGACATGTAATCCATGGAGATGGACTCCCAAGGCCTAGAAAAAGTAGGCAAAGGGGTGCATAGACCTTGTTTCTTGATGGCCGGTTTGGCATTGGCGAAAGCATTGCAGCATCTTATATACTTGCGGATATCTTGTTGAAGCTTCTACCAATAAATATGCTTTTGTAGTACTCCCATTATTGTTTCCATGCCAAAGTGTCTTGACACTCAACTTTAATGAACTTCCCAAATCATCTTTGCATGCTCACTTAAAGGAAAATGGAGATGGTTTATATGGCATAACAATCCATCCTATAGATGAAATTCTGGAACTAATTTTCCTATGCTCAATTTCTAATAGGTAGAAAAAAATTCATAGTCATTATTGTATAATTGTGGCCACCTAGAGGTATCATGCACACAAGAGTTAACAATTGTGGTTTGCACCACAACCGGGGGTTGTATAAGTCAGTCTGCAACATGGTTGGTGTTTCCCTTCTTGTAATTAATGCTCAAGTGGAATTGTTACAGGTGCGTGGACCACTTTTGATGGTGTTTGTTACCTCCCTAGTTGCAGCAGGAAAGATTGATGATGATCTGGAAAGATTGAACAATTCATTTGTTCAAAGTTAGATTTTATAAGTCTAGCCGGGTCTTATGACCCCTTCAAATTATTTCTTCTTCTTCTTGTTTTAGACATGATCCATACCCCCCTAGGGGGGATTTTAATAAAATAAGCTAGCATGATGCCTCTCTTATGTAAAAGGATTATCCCCCTAATAATTGATCATCATTTCATACTCTAGAGTTTTTTTTCAATTTTTAATTATATCTTGCTCTTCAACAAGTTATAATTTCTAAGTTTTTTCACTCACTACCTCCAAAGTTGGAGTGTGTACTAATGGTTAAATCTTAGTGTGTTTTCTCTGAGTCTAGTGTACAATGTATAATACCATGCTAGTCATTTATATATATTCTTATGGATATTACCATGCTAGTCATTTATATAGAGTCTTATGGACATGCACTAGGTCCCTCTGTTTGTTTTTAATTATTTTAATAAGTCATAAAAATTTCTCGTAAAACGAGATTTTTACCTTGTAATTTGATGTAATAATAAAAAAGTAGTACTAGGAGGAATTATATGAGGATTACAATATTGCATGCACAAATTGGACTTACAACATCAATCCACTTCACTAAATTAACCCTCTAATCCAAGCAATCATCTTTAATTAATAAAATTAACCAAGAGCATTTGCAACACATCTTGGAGCAACATTTTACTTTTGGCATTGGTCTATTATATCTCTATTTTGTTTATCATCATTATTTCTCATTTACTTTCATTTATTATATTTTCTTATCAGTTATCTTGAAGTATTTGATTTGCTTAAGCAATTCATTATTTGTGTCATTATATGCTGCTAGAATAGCTGCACTTGTTTTTGTTTCTTATTAACTCCTAGAATAATATTGTTTATTATTTGTACTAAGATATAATCATCCTTAGATTCTTTCTTAGGGACTACCCCCCTTGGCTTCACTAGGAGTTAGCCTAGACAAAGGAGACGATTTTCATGTGGAATAAATATCCAATCCACTAGGTGTGGCCTTTGGGGAAAGTCTCGAGTTGGGTAGCTATCACCTGACAATGGACTCCTCCATCTAGGCTAAATCCTAGGGAAGCCAAGGGGGGTAGTCCCTAAAAAATAATCTAAGGTTGATTATATATAAGTACAAATAATAAACAATATTATTATGGGAGTTAATAAGAAACAAAAGAAAATGTGACGAATCTAGTAGCATATAATGACACAAATAAAGAATTCCTTAAGCAAATCAAATACTTTAAGATAACTTATAAGAAAATATAATACTTGAAATTAAATGAGAAAAACCAATGATAACAAAAATGGAGATATAATAGACCAGTGCCAAAAGTAAAATGTTGTTGCGAGATGTGTTGCAAATGATCTTGGTTACTTTTATTAATTAAAGATGATTGCTTGAATTTGTGGGTTAATTTAGTGAAGTAGATTGATTTACAAGTCTACTCTGTGCATGCAAGATTGTAAGTGTGAAACAAAATGAAATATAATCTAATATGTGGTCCTTTAGAAATTATCCATTAAATGGGTACCTGTTGTTCCAAAGATTGATTCTAAGGCTCAAAGAATAATGTCAGGCATCAAAGACTTTAAATGAAGTAATTTTATGAGTTCTTTTTCTACCTTCAGTTTTTTGAGAAATAATCCTTAAATGAAATTAATGATAAGATAGTACATAGGTTGTATCTTGTTATCTGAGTCGCAATTATAATGTCAAATGGTGTAGAAATTATTTACAAAACTGTTAAAACAAATTCAGGTAACAATTACAGATAAGTATCACCTTGTTTGCAGTAAAAGAAAAGTAGAAGATGCACCCTTGAAAAGAGATAAAAATGCAATAATTCACACAGATCACAGGTATTGTTTTACTCACAGTAATAACAGAGGAAAATGCAAGATACCAGATATAATAAATACGCAGAACAGAAATAAAATGCTAGAAATGGTAGAATAACAGTAATATAACAAGCATAATCTCCACAATAACACAGAAATAGTATGAGAACAACAATTGAAATAGCACTTTGATTCAGAAATCAATGTTCACAGGCCTCTTCGAGGGGGAAACCTCCAGTCGAGCAGTGCTCTGTTACAATAATCTCCAAGCTAGGGTTTTCATACCCTCGACCCTTATTATACTAAATATGTCTATTAAGAGAAGCATCTAGAGGAAGATCCTTCTAGAAGCGGAAGATTCTATTAGGTCTTCTTACATCCACCTTATTCTATTTTATTGAAAGGCCTTATTAATATTGACCTTTATTACATCTGAATACATTGATCTACCTATGTGTGGGTTAGGACATTAACATGTCCGTCCCCTTAAAAACAACCTTGTCCTTAAGGCTTGAGATGTGGAAACTGCTGCAGAATGGTAGTTGGTTACCAAGTGGCATCTGTTGGAGTCATATCTTTCCACTATACTAGCACTTCCTTGATGGTTCTCTGACGTAGGCAACATTCACCCTGATCCAAAATTGCTTCTAGCTGTAGCCAAATGGATCCTTCTTCAGCTAACTCTGGAAGGTTGGTTTGAATTTGGCACATGGTTCCAATCACCTTCTTCAAGCATGAAACATGAAAAATAGGATGTAGCTTCGACTGACTCGGCAGAGCTAACTGATATGTGAATTGTCCCACATGCTTGAGAACTATGTAAGGACCATAAAATTTGGGCGCTAGCTTCTGAAAATGCTCAGCCTTGAGGGAAGTTTTCTTACATGGTTGCAGTCGCAGAAACACTTGATCCCCTCCTGCAAATTGACGTTCAGAGCGACCTTGATCTGCTTGCTTCTTCATGCAATTTTGTGCCATGACCAAGTTCTCTTTAAGGGTACGAAGAATATCCTCTTGGACTGTAAGTGTTTGGTCAACCGCCTGGACCTTCGAGGTACCTGGTAAGTATGAGAGAACTGAAGGTGGCTTCTGTCCATATACCGCTTCAAAAGGAGTCATGCGAGTGGTTGTATGGTATGTAGTGTTATACCACCATTCAGCTAGGGGTAACCATTGAGCCCACT
>JASDQU010308651.1:45454-58732 GCA_032191745.1 Picea mariana
ATGGACGACTTTTGGACAGGATAGAGGTATTAGAGTGGGTTAAGTGACATCCTTGCCGAGGCTATGGATGCCTGCTGGCAGTAGTGGCTATGTCAACAATATCGGAGGTAGTTGCATAAACATCGTTCCTCTAATGATCTACATCTGATACCAGATTACATTTTGACAGAAACACATCTGATGCTAGACTATGTTTTTGAGTTTTTATCGGAATGCTTGACTTGCTGTCAACTGTTCCTTAATTTTTCATCATTCGGATCTATCCTAACATGAATTTTCTGGTGATGCAGAGATAACTGCTTCACCCAATACTTCGCCATTGTTGGCAGCCCTAAAATAATTTTTCTATTTAAACAAGAAATTGCATTTTCCATAGCTGCCTTCACCTCAATCTTGTGAACATTATCGTTATAAGATGATTACTGGATTAGCAAATATTTTGATTAATCTTTTATTTTCTACATTTTACTTTTGTTTTACGTTGATTCATGACTGTAAGCATGAATCAAACATAAAAACCTAACTTAGTGTTATAATTTGTATGACTTAGAATGCATTCTTTTAAAGGTCATCATTCTTATATCCAATCTAAATCCAATATTTGAATGGCCTATTTTTTGATGTTTTGGGTTTTGATATAGTTATTATATGGTTCGATGATTTGTGTTTAAATTATGAGTTTTGTTTTGATATATTTTAAACCCCTTGCCAATTCAATGGTTGTACTAGTAGTCATGGCAATCAATGCACACCTATTGAACTTTGTCCTTACCTCACCTTGTTGGCACAACGTATTAACGAGCCATTTATTGCGTTCACAAGGTTTCGTTACTCTGTATGACTAGTTCTCATTACATGAAATGGTAAAACATCTATAATCAAAACCTCGGCATTCGCTCCCACTACCTTTCATATGATAACACATAGGTTTTTTGATGGTTGTTCTCCATTTATCCATTCAATTTTGTTCCTATCACTCCTACTATCCAAACCTAAAACTATTTTGAGTTATCCCTATTACATTTTGGTCGCATTTTCCATGGCTTCTGTCATTCGCTTGGAGCCGAATGGTTGCCAGGCATTACTCTCCCACGATGATGCGATCAAGGACTTAAAAATTCAAGGCTGGGGTGACTTCCTGAAAATATTTGAAGGCTATAACCTTCAGGTGGCGCAGGCTTTCGTGTAGACCTTTGATGGTTGCAAAGCAAAAATTAGGGACACAGAGTTAGAGCTAACCGAGGGGTTTGTGAGTGAACCTATAGGGCTTCCATCCACTTGTGAGAAATGGTTCAAAAACTCACAAATTGAAGGAGTACCGTGGAGCCTCTTCATGACGTCCCGAAAAATCAACTGTTGTGAAAAAGGTATTCCCATTTGCATGGTTAAACCTAGGTGGAATAGCCTATTATTGATTCTCAAACAATTAGTGACTTGTGAGGGTCGATATGGATTAGTGTTCCTATATCATATTCACTTACTCATGCATTTCATTGGTTTTGAATTAATCATGCCATTTTATCTGCTAAGAAGTCTCTATAAAATGTCCAAAAGATATAAGAAACAGAGTGTCGATTCAAGTCTTTTTCATCGCTGATTGATTAGGATCCTTTTGATTCATCACTTGTCAATTGTGGGTGATTGTTGGAATAAGTTTTTGGTGAGGAATGGTTTTTCCATGACCGTTCCTATAGTAAACCCTAGCCTACACGAGCCACTGATTAAAAACCAGTCTGATTTTTCGATTGATATGCCAGACTCTACCAACAGAAACCCTCTAGAAGTTGGGATGTTGAGTAAGTCTTTGCCTACATAATTTTCTAAGAAAGGGAGTGTTAAGTGGAAGGTTATTAATCCTTGTGTTCTTGAAATTGAAGCTAGCTCGATTGTTAGTATTAACCTTGATTTTGGAAGACCTCGCGAAGAGGTAACAAAGGAATGCACAGATATAGGGTTCAAAAACAAAAGGGCAGGTCGCCAAATTTCGAGAAAGCTTAAGAATCGATCCAACACTCATATGATCTCGATAAGCCCTATCGAGACCGACGATTACTCGGCCTCTGATATCAAAGAGTTCCTCATTCTTGAAGACCCAGATTTGCAGGGTTACAGGAAGAAAGACATTGTTTCTAGCAAACCCTACGACTTTGTGATGAATCTACCACCATGCCTCAAGGGTAAGGAGGGTTTCCTTGGTATCAGGCCTAATCAGAAGCAGATAAAAGATAAAGTGGATACACCCATGTTTGACCATGATCTCCATAGACCTTCCATTCCTCCTGTACATTGTGATGATTGTTTCCTTTGGATCGAATGATATTACACCGATATCCCCCTTCTCCAGGCCCGAATCAAAATGCTTACCGCTCAGAATGAATCATTGAGACGAGAAAATCTTGACCTCAAAACACATGCAGAGAAAGGGGATAAACGCATTAAGAGGTCAGGTAACATAGTGATAAAAAACACAACCAGTGTCAAAGCGATAATTAATTCTAAACTACCTGACCCATCTCTAGTCAATTTTTAAAATGGTAAAACAATTTTCCTCTTATTATATTCCTGTTATCTATTTTGAATTGAATCGGTTTGGAACTTGATTTTGTTTGCTAAGATAAGACTCGCTACAGAATCTTTCGATTCTATAGCCAAGTCTCTTTTAAATAAAAAAAATTAGAAATTAGTTATGGGTAATTTTCTAACTTATTCTTGTTTCGTTTTTCAAGAAATAGTAGATCATGTTGTTGATCATCTAGGGGAAACATGTTTGATTATGCACTTGAATGATTAGTAGTTCCTTTTCTGTTTGTTTTGCAAAAAAAACTTTGATTAAGTTTTTAGTACAATCAACTCTATTATGATTGGTTGTTAGCCTACTATTTTTGTAATATTTTGATTTTATGAGATCCTATCCTATCCTATGAGATAGGAGGATGTGATTTCAGATCACTTTAAATACTGTTCATTTTGTAAGTAACAATCATCTTCACCTGGAACCGATTATGGAAAAATGATCTTCAGAACTTAATGGAACAACTCATAACATTTCGGCTTTAGACTAATGTGAATGGTGTCCCATTTTCGTTTTGTCCCTCTTATTTTGGAATATTAATGTGTTGTACAGCTTTAGTCTCAATGACATATGATGTTCCATTTTAGGCATGTTTTAAATGTTTTTCATAATTTGTTGTTTCACAAATTATCACAGTGATCGTTATATCGATTATAATATCATGACTTATGTCTGATTTTTAGTCGATTGATAAATGAATGCTTTACGTTAAGATTTATATTACTTTAATCATTCATAATCATAAGATCACTAGACCATAAGTGTTTACTATTATGTTCTTATAACCTAGCTGTCAGTAAGACACCTTGAATTTATTCAGGAGACTTTAGTATAAGCCTATTGCAGATTTCTTTCACAGGCGAGACAGCTAGAATTTTGGATCGCAGAGAGACATAGAAATAAAATAAAACTAATCTCAGGTTAGCTTTATTTCCATTTAATTTCAATTATTTTACTTATTAGCGAAACACGATAGTTTTTTAGATTGGCTTTGACCATCACTCTATCCTTGTTTCATAACATATTAAATTTAAGTTCTTAGATTTATGATTAGAAAATAGAAAATACAAAAAAATGTGTTTTCTTTATCTTCTTTTGAAAACAGTTACCAAACATGGATTTTGCAAGGTATGCACTAAAAATTTGCAATCTGTAATTACTCTATACATAATGGCATGTTCATATTTATCTTTCTGTTGAATGTATTTGTAAATACTTAGATTAAAGTTTACATATTATTATATTTTTAGCACTAGTTAGTTTATTTCCTTTCCCTTTTTTAGGACCTTAGTTGTCTAACGGAGCCATTAAATCTATCAGAATAGGTTACACCAAATGGATTGGGCTATTCAAACAACCTCGGACCAGATCTATTCTTCCAGTTAATGGCATGTCATATTTGCCCATCAACAGGTTGATGCACTTGTTATGGTATATGGTTGATGGTATAGGTTGTATTACAGGTTGATGCATGGTACAGGTTGGTACTTGGTTGAGAAACATATCTTGGGATGGTATGTGGTGATGTTGGGAATATGGTTTGAGATATGATTTTGATGATCTTGGCATGAGTTTCATGCGTTTGAGAGTGGATCTGGTTTCATGGATGAGACAATGACAATGGAAGTGGCAATGAAAGGTTGGATACATTGACAAGTTGAGACAGTGGCAGTAGTAGTGATTGTGGCACTTATATTTTGGGGCAGTAGGACGGGGTAAGGGTAGGTGGTTATATCCACCTTATGGTTGGTGCCAGAAAAATCAGGGGTTTGTAGCCTCCTTTTGGTTGGAGCTAGAGAATTCAAGTTGTATCTTCCTTCAGGTTGGACCTTGAGAATAGGGGGTTGTACTCTCCTTCCATTTATAGCTGGAGAATTGGAAGTTGGTGCTTCCTATGAATGTATTTCTTCTGACATATAAGAAAAGAATTCTGTGGTTTTCTCCCGCATTAGATTTCCATGTAAAATACTAGCGTACTTTGTACTTGATGTGATGTTGCTTATGATTATATTCTTATGATTTATTGAATATAATCATAGATGATACATTGATAATAAACTACGAAACATTGTTTAAAAACTTGAAGAATATATATTGTGGTTAAAAGTAATACAAATTTATCATATTGATTCACTCCCCCCCCCTTTGGAGCATGTTTATCCTTATCCTCTGTCACTGTTGATGACTCTTGAGAACTCCTAGATGCCAAGTTCTTCTCAAACTTAACATATTTTCTCACAATTGTCTTCTATTTCACTAGAATGAATATTTTGTAAGCATTTGAGGTGTCATTGTACCCCAAAAATATACCCATCTATATTGGAGGCTCCAGCTTTGTCCTCTTCTCCACAGGAACATGGATGTAGACTAGAAAAGCAAATATCCTCAAATTTCCTATCTCTAGATTCATTCTTGATAATTCCTCCTCCAAATTCTAGTCGCCCAATATCTTGTGAGGACTCATATTTTTCACATACACTGTTGTGTTACACACCTCTACCCAAAGAAACATAGGAAAATCCTAGTCATGTATCATATCCTTGGCAGAACTAATGATGGCATGGTTCTTCCTCTCTGTAACCCAATTTTGTTGAGGTTTGTATGAGATTGTCATATCCATCTTGATATGTTTTTCCTTGTATAAATACTTGAAGTCATTTAAGGTGTACTCTCCCCCATTATCTGACCTCAATACCTTGATCTTATTTCCTGTCTATTTTTCCACTTGAGCTCTAAGCTCCTGAAACTGACTGAATATGTCATCCTTGGTATTCATAAATAAGATCTAGGTTTTCTTGGAAAAGTCATCAATAAATGTGACACAGTATGATGATCCTTTTACTGATGCTACTAACATTGGCCCACTCACAACTGAATGGATAAGATCCAATATCCCCTTGGACCTACTCTTGCTACTTGGAATAACATCCTTGGTATTCTTTCCTAGTACATACCCCTTGCAAACTCCTTGTTGAGCAATACTAAACTTTGGAAGACTTGTAACAATCCCCCTAAAAATCGGCAATGGCCTATAATGTAGGTGTCCCAACCTCCTGTGCCACAACTCACTTAGGTTTTCACTGTTGTTTACCAAATCTTGAATAGGATTACCCTGCAACTTGTATAAAGTGCCCTCTCTAACCCCAACGACCATTGTTGTGTCTGGCATAGATTTCTCTGGATGTATGAGTATTTTTTCTCTCTAAAAATTAATGGAAAAACCCTTGTCCTCAATAGATGATACTGAGAGGAAATTATTCTTTAGTCCTGGCATGTAAAGCACATCCTGGGCATCTAACGAACCTCCTGACTCAAGTTGGAACATAATTCTTCCCTCTTCCTTCACTACATACTTTGCATCATCACCAAATTGCATATGAACATCTGAGTCCTTCTCTGTTAGACTGCTAAATAGCTCCCATGCCTTTTTCATATGATGGGATGCATCATTGTCCAAGTACCATGCACTCCTCGTAACTATGTTGGTAGAAAGGAAGGAAACTAGTGATTAATCCTTCTCAAACTTCACTGCAAACTCAAGAAGATTAATATTTGATGATGTTTCTTTCTATATATTTCCTTTACCCTTCTTATATGGACACTGAGATGCATAATGTCCATTCTTATGACATTATAAGAACTTCATTTTACTCAAATCCTTCTTCTTTGTTGGATGTGATGATCCTCCATCATTATTACCCTTCTTGTTAGAACTCTTTCCTTTACCGTTATTTTTATTGCTGACAAGAGCCAATTTCTCATCACTACTTCCTTTCTTGTTTCTCTTAGACTCCTCTCAAGTCTCTTCCTGAAAGAAATTATCCCAAAGTCTCTACCAATCTAGGATATTTTCCCAAGTGCAAACTCCCTTGACAAATGTTTCCCAAGACTTGGGAAGACCTTTCAATGCCACATTCATGAGCTCTACATCCTCCATTTTCTCCCCTATGACTACAATCTAATCACATACCTAAGTGGTCCTCATGAAATATCTCGTAACATTGTCAGATATAGACATCTGGATAGATCTGTGTTTATTCCTTAAGACCATTTTCCTATTCATGGCAGTGCTATGGGATAAACCTACCAAGGAATCAAACATCTCTTTGGTCATATTCTTGTCAAATAACTGAGGAATTACATGATTCTTCACTAAATCCAATAATACCCACTCGGCTTTGATATCCTTCTTCTGGTGAACTTCCAAATCCGCATGATATGTCGGTGGAGAAACTACTTTTTCCACTAACTCCCAAAGGTCATACTCCTTTAATGCCAAAGTTACTCTTGATTTCCAAGATAGGAAGTCGGATGCTCCATCCAATATGTATTGAACTCTCAAAGGTGTTGATTCCATCCCTTAGACCTGATAAAATTCCCTAGAAATTACCTTAAACTAAACTTACCCCTGTACTGACCTGTATGGAATTTTCTTGTTTTATCTATGCTAATTGCAAGACCTGTATGCTAATAATTGTGTTGTTCCAACAAACCTATGTATTGGTACCTGTGTTGTTATCCTGCAACCTTTAACCGAATAACCATGCTATCTACGTGACCTGTACTAGAATACCCACGCTATCCTTGATGGTCGATCCAACTGTAGTACTGTCGTTTCCCTAAAATTTGTCCTTCAATTTATACCTATTGGTTATGGATATTCTAAGATATCATGAAAAAGATATCAGATTTTTTCTTGGTCCTTCAAACACCCACCACGACACTCCTGATCCAATAGATCTGTTGTTTTAACCCTAGATCTAAATTAGATCTATCTCCTGGTCACTCGGATATAACAGATCTGTCGTTGTGCAACCTGAGATTGACTCCCTCTTAAAGTGATTGCTCTCATAACATGTTGAAATTTCCAATATGCTCTTCATGCCATGTTGAAATCCTTACTCTAGAACCTAGGTATCTTGTTATCTAGTCATTTCCTTACTGCAAATCAAGTTAGAAAATCACAAAACAAAAATACATTGATGTAATATTCAACTAAAATAAAGATAGCATAAGAAATAACAGAAACCAAAAATATCATGCGCAATACACAAATATATTATTCCCATCAACTAAGATTATCATTCAAATAAATTCAAAGCTTACAAGGGCTCCCTTACTAGGAAAATGGCCCAAATAGAAAAGAGACAAAGTACATCAAAACTTGACTAGTTGATCTGCTACCAACCTTGTTGTCTGATCATGTACGGTAATAGGGCGACTATTATGTTGATACTCGTGTTGTTTTATGCTATCTACATGACTATTACAATGAAACCCGCATTGTTTTGCACAACCTATACCACAATACTTGAATTGTTCTACAACAATCGATCCTTTTGTTGTATGACTATTCTCTCTCTTCATATGGCCTAGATCTCTAGGTGGAAGTTCTTATCCACCTATCCAATATCTCCTTGAATCACAATCCTTCCTGATCCAACTCTCTTTGTGTCAAATCAATCTATCAATTGTATTCCTCCTTCACCCTAGCCTTGCTTTTATAAGATTGAATTATGACTTAACCCTAATATCTAAACTGATTGACAGTTGAGATTACTTCTCACCTCACTTGATATCAATGGATATTATTTAATTCACTAATGTTAGTTAAAGAATTTCTTTAAAAGAACTCAATTCACTAATAAAATAACTTTACTTTAAAAATTTATTTAATTAAAGTAAATTCAAGGATAGAAGGTTTTGGATGATTTCCACACATCTAGACACATAAACATGCGCAAAAATACATGTCCAATGATACCATGCATCAACAATCACCATGTTTCTCACTATGTTGTGATCAACCCATAGGCTCCTTTATTTATGGTTTTTAGGGTCCCAAACTTTCCGGGCCATTTTGAGGCCCTAAATGACATTGTTTTGGCATGGCGATGCCTATCATGTGGTCAAATGAATATTCTAGACCATCCAGAATGTGTACTTCTCAGCTAGACCTTCCTAATGGGCTATTGATCACCCCAAACAGAGATCATACGAAAACATTACAGCCTCGAGAAGTTGACATATCAACTAACCACATCGAGGCTGACAAACCTTTTGGTGTTTCATCTTCTAGGGTTAGGGTTTTTTATTTTTAGGGTTTTATCATTGATTCTTTATGTTAAAAGGTATTTTCGACCTCTTAAAAGGTGAATGAGTGTAGCCAACACATCTCTCCCTTCATATATAAGGTATCACCAATCTAGCTAGCTTGTGTGCTTTGCATTTTACAATCTTTTGTATTCTAGACAATCATTAATAGAATCTAAATTTAATTGTATTAATGGGTGAAATCACGAAGGTGGGTAACACTTCTGTGACAATCGGATCTCCAAAATTCCGAAAAACATTTTTTCGGCCGAACTAATATTATTTTTCGGCCAAAAGTTATTGTTTTCGGCCGAACTAGCTTTCAACCAAAAAGTGAAATGTCAAATCGAATGGTGCAGTAATGACACCCTCAATTTGCGTGTAAAAAAATAGTCGAATGGATAGTTTCCCTCCGGAAATATGTTTTTGGCTGAAAGATAGTTTGGCCAAACTATACTCTGGCCGAAAGATTGTTTGGTCGAACTATCTTTCGGACGAAATATTATTTATATATCAACCACATATCGATTTTGTAACATTTTCAAACTTTGTTGGAGTTTGTTGGTGTTTCTAAGTGTTTGTGAGCGAAGAGGTTGTGATGGCACAGGTCATGTAGGTGGGTGTTTCTGAGTGTCTGTGAGCGTGATTTCTATGAGAACAGAGGTCTTGTTCGTGATTGTGAGCGTTGGCGGGCCGAGCTCCGGGTATTTCTTTGACCTGTAGTATTTAGTTTTAATTTTTATTTTTATTATGTATTGTTAAATTTTAATTTTAATTTTCAATTTATAATTAAAATTTAATTTCTTGGCCCCTGTGGCCAAGCCATGGGCGTTCCCATGGATTGGCCATAGGTTTTTTCCCCCATGGCCAAGTCACGGTCCAGTGGACTATGACTTGGCCGCGGGGGCTAGCCCTGTGGCCAAGCCGTGAGCATGCCCACGGCTTGGCCACAGGGCCAGTGGACTGTGACTTGGTTTGTGGGGGGCTAGCCCTATGGCCAAGCTATGGGCACAGTCTTCCCTCAGACTCCGTGCTTACCATCTGTCTCTTAAATTTTAATTTTTATTATGTATTGTTAAATTTTAATTTTAATTTTCAATTTATAATTAAAATTTAATTTCTTGGCCACAGGGTTGGTCCCCCGTGGCCAAGTCACAATCCACTAGACTGTGACTTGGCCATGGGGGGAAGCCATGTGGCAAAGCCGTGGGCATGGTCTTCCCTCATACTCCTTGCTTATAAGCTATCTCTTAAATTTCAAATATTACTTACCACACTATCGTTTGATTTTTCAACAAAAGCAAAGCAATATTACAGTCAAGATTTTACAACTTTTTTATTTTCATTAAAAGCAAAGCAATATTACAGTCGAGATTTTACAACTTTTTTATTTTCATTAAAAGCAAAGCAATATTGTAGTCCATATTTTACAAATTCTTTATTTTCATTAAGTCTATGTGGAGTTGTACTAGGAGACACCATCCTTTTTTTTTGGCTTTTTATATAACAAAAATTTATGATATACTAAAATTGTCTAAATTTATATTTATATTAAAAAATAATTTTAAGAAAATTATAAGTTATTAAAACTTTTCAAAATTTAATATTTAATATGAAATAATAATTTTATGTAAAAATTATTCTCATTATAAATAGAATTTCAAAATACATAAATATTAAATATATAATTTAATAATATTTTTTTTAATTTCTAAAAGGAAATAAAAATACAAAATAACTTTATTTATTTCTTAATAATAAAATAAAAACATGAAATATAAATATAGTTATAACTAAACTTATTAAAACATAAAATATAAATATAGTTATAACTAAAGGCATTGTTGTTACATTTATGACAACTTCTCATTTATAATTTTTTACCTCACAAATGCCTATCATTATGAAGACTTATCCTTTTCCATTACATATATGTATCATTCAGCTACACTTTCTTTCAAAATACTTAGATTTTTTTCTTATTTTCTCAACTCTTCCATAGTCCCAAGTTGGTGAATCCGATTACAATTACATTTCCATATAATTGTCAATATTTACTTTCAACATGTAAACTATAAAATTTTATTATATCATAGGTAATAGATTTTAATATTATATTAATGATAATTTATATAATAAAAATAATTCTCTTTTATTTTATTGAAAATATTGTAATACTTGAATATCATGGCCAAGTTTACATATGTATATTAGAGAATCATAAGTTTCTTACAAATTTTAGCTTACAAAGTATCTTACAATGCCTTGTTTACCATTAAAATATATTAAAACTCTTTCATAAGTTATGTTGTTTTCAATCTTTTTGCACTTGATGCTACAAAACATTGGTTGTAGTTTTTTAATAATTTGAATCTAGATTATAAAATGTATTCAAAATATTTTGATGATATTAAATATCAAGGTTGTATGGTTTTAATAATGCAAGTAGATTATAAAGTATATTCAATATTGAGGATATTGAAAGAGTTCTACACATGAAATGATGTTCTTATTAGATGGGATACTCATATTATAAATAAAATCCATTGGATATCTTGATCTATAACACCTTGAATACCATTGCACCACTTCTCAACAAGTGAACTCGTATGGTATGTTTGTTGTGTGTACAAGGAAGAATTCCCTCAATCCCTTAGACACCTTGCATTTACGAATGCCAATTTTCCCAAGGAGACAATTCCTTTGATTGTTGATGCAAGGAAAATGACATGGAATGTATTTCATCCAACCACACTACTTTGGGCATGGATGGCCATATATTGGATGTGATTCCCATATATATGCTCCCTTAGTTATGGCCTCAAACAAAAATTTCATTCAAAAACTCAATGATTAATATGATTATGTAATTCACGCCAAGTTTTTCATTTTTCTATGTTCTTCATTTTATAACAAGAGAAGTAAATATTCATTGCCAAGAGTCATTTATATTTGGACTAGATTGACAAAACACATCTTGAAATCATCTACTGAGACCTAATGATAATCGGTAAGTAAATCTCCCTCTATGCTTCACATGTCCTACATATTGTCATGAGTCTTGGTCACATCTCTGTGTAAGACATGAGTGACCTACTTGTGTAGTAAATTGCTCAAAAAGGAACCAACCTCCCACTTTGGTAGTCTTTTCCAATTGTAGAGACCCTTTGACTAAAGGAATAGTTATAACGAATACTTCATTTTGGATGATAAAGTCTAATTTATAGAAATAAAAGAGTCTTAGATGAGAACTAATTATTATACTCATTTATTACTTCACACATATTGACCAAAGTTATTGAATGCTTATCTTATTGATGATATTTATATTCATATAATATAACTTCAAATTGACAACTTATTGGATTTGTGAAAGAAATGAGTGACCTACTTGTGTAGTAAACTGCTCAAAAAGGAAACAGTCTCCCACTTTGGTGGTCTTTTCCAATGTCTCTCACTATGGTGGTCTTTTCCAATTGTAGAGACCCTTTGACTAAAGGAATAGTTATAACAAATACTTCATTTTGGATCATAAAGTCTAATTTATAGAAATAAAAGAGTCTTAGATGGGAACTAATTATTATACTCATTTATTACTTCACACATATTGACCAAAGTTATCGAATTCTTGTCTTATTGGTGATATTTATATTCATATAATATAACTTCAAATTGACAACTTATTGGATTTGTGTAAGACATGAGTGACCTACTTGTGTAGTAAACTACTCAAAAAGTAACTAGTCTCCCACTTTGGTGGTATTTTCTAATGTCTTCCACTTTGGTGGTCTTTTCCAATTGTAGAGACCTATAATTGCATCCTTTCTCAATTGTAATATTCAAACGTCTACCTCCCTCTCTCAATCTCTAGCAATTCATATCCTTATGGCCCATCTCTAAGAGATAGTTACAATTATTCCTCTTCTTTACATGCCACTTGAACAATCAATTCAACTTCTACATGTCATTTGATGCCCACTTCCTAATGAAAATGAATTGGTTCAATAGTTATTGTCAATGCACCATACACATGTTTCTTTTGATCTTGTAATCCCTTGTACATTTTGTCAATTCATTGAGGTTAATATATGCACCCTTAAAGAAACCATTAGGATTGATCTATTCCATGGTAACGTTGAGTTCTATTCTACCAAGAACCCCAATCAACTTAGTCCTCAACCAATCAACTACTCGTAGACCATGCTACATGAATAATTGACCAATAAACGTTCTTTAGAACCTTTTAGATTTTTGTTGACATGTTCTAGAAACATGCATCCATTATTTCCATTAATTAAATTGCAATGTGATCTTCAAGTCAATAATGCATAGTTCAGTAAATCTATCACTTCCATATTAGGTCGGTTCTCTCCTAGTGGAACTTCCCAACAAAACTTCCTACTTAGTCACACTCTAACCTAATTGACTATTTGACTTCTTACACGATTCAACACATAATAACATATCCATTCCATTTACTAGTAAGGCATAAAGTTCCATTTGAAGCTCTATTTTTACTAGTTTTGTAAATGCTTTATGACACTTTCCTATATCCCTTGGATTTATTCATCATTTGAGATCTTTGGTAGTATATACAAATATATTTACTTTTT
>JASDQU010308652.1:0-23592 GCA_032191745.1 Picea mariana
TATATAGCTGTAGGGCCCACATTGCCACCTCATTTGTACCTACTGCTATAGTGAATTCCAGAGCAGATCGAGAGGTGATTGAGCGATTCTGAGAGCACCAGGCATCCGTTTCCCAGCGTGCGAGATTCAGGTTAGTGGTCTGAACATCCTGCATAGCTATAGGTTTCAAATTTTTTGGGCAGGGTAGGTATAGGGGGCCGCACGAGAGTTTTTAGGAGGTTTTTGATAGGGTGTGGGCCCCAATGCGCGGGCGACTCAGTGGAAGGCGCGCATGAGTGCACGCCTGTACACTGAAAAAGCGCGCATAGGGGCACACCTGTGGGGTCGATAGGCGCGCATGAGTGCGCGCTTGTAGGTTGAACAGGCGCGCTCTAGAGCGCGCCTGTGGGTATGACAGGCGTGCTCTAGAGCGCGCCTGTGGGTATGACAGGCGTGCTCTAGAGCGCGCCTGTAAAGTGAACAGGCACGCATGTGTGCGTGCCTGTATGGCGAACAGGCATGCATGTGTGCGCACCTGAGGGGAAAAAAACCGTGCCTTGGAGGCAAGGTTTTAAGGTGAAAAAATTATCTTATTTGATGTATTAGATGATTATCTAAGCTAATATAGGACCCTGGATTGTGTGCAGGCGGCGATCAGTGAGCATGGAGGTGCGATGGCGCGAGCGGGACTGGGAGCCGCTACGAGAGGAGGTGGCCGAGGCGAGGCCGGCAGTGCGGACGTCTTTAGCAGCCAGTGGGTTGCTAAATTTTTTTGAGAGCCCTCTGATACGGGCCCAGGAGTATCTGCTCCAATTTTTGACTGAGATGTGGAGCACTGAGCAGCATTGCTTCCTCGTGCGAGGAGAGCAGGTCGCCTTCACTGCGGTGGAGGATATCTACTTTTTGACTGGGCTCCCCTTTCGAGGAACACCGTTGCCGGTAGTGCCTGTGGTGCCGTGGGACACAAATCTGGAGGAGGTCGACGAGCGATACTGCTCAGGCGAGCACTATATGACTGGGTCATCAATGCGCATCAGGGCGATAGATGCTCTGCTGCATCGTTGCGTAGTAGCGATGATAGTGCGGATCTATGGGTCCATAGCACCCCACCGGATTAGTGGTGGGGATTTGATGTTGATGGAGAGGGTGGTGGTGGGCCGTGAGCGGTTCGCATGGGTGTTGGCTCTTCATGCGCGGATGATCCCGCAGTTGGACCGTTGTCGGTCCGCAGGCAGGGGGGAGTTCTCTTTTGGCTCCATCCTGGTGGCCTTTTTCTTAGAGAGGGTGATCTATTAGCGAAAACCATAGCACACGCTGAAGAAAGGGATAATGGTTCCTCTTCCCTCCAACGGAAGGTCCTTCGGGGATCCTCAATTGAATGCCTTCCTTACAAAATGAACAGAACAGAAATGGGTTGTGAGAGAACTCGGGATTACACAGCTGATGAACTGGTTGTCAAAGGCTAGGCTCAGAAGCATCTAGACAGCGTAACTCTGCTTTGAATTCTCTGCTGAAACAACGAGTCTTGACTTCTATTTATAGCAATTTCCAGGCGGTCACGTAACTAGCTTCTGGTGTAAACACAGACCTGTTTAGGGTTCACTTAAGCCATAAATTTGCCGTATTTGTAGAGCCGACCCTGATCTGAGGGTCAAATCATCTCGGGGGCCGGTCCACAGGCGGTCGGGAGGCTGACTTAGGCAATTAATGCGCCGTATTAGAAAATGTGCGGCTTTTTGTATGGACAGTCGCGCATCGGGCACGCATGCGCTCGTTATACGTTTTTGTCCCGCGCATACACGCGCGCACCCTACTGCTGTAAAGCACCCTTCAATTTTTTGTTACTTTGTATAGTTTTTGACCCTTCTGGAATGCTGTGAACTTAATTCAGTGCCATGAATGACTTCATTGTTGTTTTGATGATGTGGAGTTCTTGTCGCCATGTGCAGATGAAATTTCAGTGATAACAATGAGTACCGATCCCATGAATTTCTTATATTCTACTTGTTAGATTCCATTTGAGCACGGAGGATAAACACATGAAAGATTTAAAACACTTGAGCTGCAATTTTGAATTGTTTTTTTATGTCACCTATTTGTTACTTTTTGTGTTCCTTGCCAGCTCGGGCTATAGAGCTCCTTTCTGTGGCCATATATTGCCACAGAAATTAGTTGGCAATATATGGCCACAGAAAGGAGCTCTATAGCCCGAGCTGGGGAGGAACACAAAAAGTAACAAATAGGTGACATAAAAAAATAATTCAAAATTGCAGCTCAAGTGTTTTAAATCTTTCATGTGTTTATCCTCCATGCTCAAATGGAATCTAAAAAGTAGAATATAAGAAATTCATGGGATCGGTACTCATTGTTATCACTGAAATTTCGTCTGCACATGGCGACAAGAACTCCACATCATCAAAACAACAATGAAGTCATTCATGGCACTGAATTAAGTTCACAGCGTTCCAGAAGGGTAAAAAACTATACAAAGTAACAAAAAATTGAAGGGCGCTTTATAGCAGTAGGGTGCGCGCACATATGCGCGGGACAAGAACGTATAACGAGCGCATGCGCGCCCGACGCGTGACTGTCCATACAAAAATCCATGCATTTGCTAATATGGTGCATTAATTGCCTAAGTTGGCCTCCCGACCGCCTGTGGACCGGCCCCCGAGATGATTTGACCCTCAGATCAGGGTCGGCTCTGCAAATACGACGAATTTATGGCTTAAGCGAACCCTAAACAGGTCTATGTTTACACTGGAAGCTAGTTACGTGACTGCCTGGAAATTGCTATAAATAGCAGTCAAGACTCGTTGTTTCAGCAGAGAATTCAAAGCAGAGTTACACTGTCCAGATGCTTCTGAGCCTAGCCTTTGACAACCAGTTCATCAGCTATGTAATCCCAAGTTCTCTCACCACCCATTTCTGTTCTTTTCATTTTGTAAGGAAGGCATTCAATTGAGGATCCCCGAAGGACCTTCCGCTGGAGGGAAGAGGAACCATTATCCCTTTCTTCAATGTTTTCTATGGTTTTCGCTAATAGATCAAGCCTTGAAACCATTGATAACTCCCTTGTCTCACATTTGAAGTTTTTGTTTATTGTTGTAGTGTTATTTGCTTTTCAGCTGTTAGATAGATTTTATTCTGTTTGGTTTTCTGTTTTCTGTTAACCCTTTTGCTCCACAGCATCCTGTTCTGCCTTGCCGAGCCCAACAGGGCATGCTAGTGCTCCCATTTTTGCTCACCCGGCGACGATTCGAGCACGAACACTCATTTCTTGTCTGTGGTTCTGATGAACTTGTTGAATATTTTTTGTCGATAGAAGAAAGTTCAGGTATAGTGTTTGTCAAATCCTCTATAACTTGAGTAAGTTCTTATGTTTTATCTGTGTTTTGAGGAAATTATATCATTTATATCATTCTTGTGATATTTCTAAGTTGTATATCTCTATTTCTCCCCAAGATGAAGTTCTAATGGAGAAGTGATCCAGAATGTTTTTGGTTGAGACCACTTGTTTTACGTGTCTGTAATTGTCCAACAACCTAATTACTTAGCATGGCACTATGATGTCAAGACTCTTGACTGAGTTCAATGAGCTTGTGTTTTATTCTATTTTTGGCATAGCTTAAGCCTTAAAGTAGGAGGAGTCCATCAATGAAATCTCTTAATTGTTGTGTTTTGTTGTAATTCTGTCTCATATATTAAATATGTTTGATATCTTTAAAGTATTAGTTCACTCTGCAGATATCTTTAAAGTACTGAGAAATGAAGTTCCATCACGCATCTCTAGAGCTAGAGATGGATTAGTTTTGTAATGTCTCTAAACCCCGCTGAGCCATGTTGATGAGATGAAAATGGAATCCTCATTTAGTTGTTGCATAACTAACACTGATAATAACTAAGCATAACGTATGTTAATTCCATCACCAATGAGTTCTCAACCACTGGATGGGTGGATTTATACAATCGAAATAACATATGAGAAACAAAAGTGAGACGTTTTCAGCTAATTGTTCACCTAGAAGAAAGAATAAGATGGTCTACACGGGTGAAAGGTTTTTTTTTTTTGTAGGTTTATTAACCATGAGATTCAAGAGCTTTGTTTGACGGGTGCAACAACCATGGAGTTGAGTTAATTTCTACCTACCATTGGTGCTTCCATTGCCTTCCAGACAATTCCATCACCGTGATGACGGGCGAAATTGACCGTCCGTCAACTGGGAGAGTGGAATCGGTTCGGGGTTGTCTAAATAACCCAAGCCGTTTGGAATGGACCACCCTGACGAGTTTAACGGCTCCTTTGGCCGCTCTAAGATCTTCTATGAAAACCAAGAGAGAAATGATCTGAGCTTAGAAATCTAACTAAAGGTGTATAAAACAAACTAAACTACAACTAAGTACAAGAAACTAATTAAAATGGAGGAAACTAGAAACTAATAAAACAAAGAAAAAGAGATAATACACTAAATACTAATTATTCTATACAATCCACTAATTACAATTATAATAACTCAAATCAACTATCTAATTATCATCTATATTATTTCTTATTCACAAATCTACACTATGAACAACCTATATATTTGATTAAAACCTGCAAAACTCATGTATACTCTGTCCTAAGACAGCCAAGAATCTCTTTTTGATTTTTTATATTTTATGAAAAAGAAACAAACGTAACTGAAATTAAACAATCTAATATATTTTACTGAAATTAAACAATCTAATATAAATTTAATTACGATTATATCTAAATTAAACTACTTAATAAAAACAGTAAACTATGTACTAATTAACCTGGAAACGCTCCAAGTCTTCCCTGTGTAAGATGACTTCTTAAGCTGGTTGGAGGAATAAATTCACACCATTTAGTCCTTAATCTTTTCGTAAAAGATCAGTTGTGCTGCTTCTTGAAGTGTTTTATAGGACAAACAAGACATAAAAGAAAATCATAACAATCTTCTGATAATAAATCTCTGCAATAAGGGAAACCTATTATGAAGAAAACTTATATTTAACAATTCAATTTATGAAGAAGACAAAGCTATCATTCACTAAAATGAATTAATAATTGTTATGTCTTTTATTTGAAAGAAACAAGGTATAGATAACAGTAATAGAATTATATCATTTGAATTTGATTTAGATAGCAAAAGTAATACTAAACCATAAACAAATTGATATACAAAACATGAAACAAAGTGTTGATATATTGAAAAGAAAAAGCTATGACAAAACATCAATTCTTCTCCAGTCTGTATTAGAATTCTATATCCTTGTTCTCCCATAACTGAGGATGATGATTATTACAAAAATCATAAGTTTATATAGGTTTCTCACAAGGTAAAACATCCTTGTGAATAATAGCAAATTGTTTTACATAATCTGGGGAAAAATCCCAAAATCACCTAAATTAAGGAAATAAAATGCAAGTAGAATCTGTAAAGCATCCCCTAACTGCTCATGATATCTATTGTCAATTCGAATTTGCCTGCAATAGAACACAAAGATCAAATTAGAATGATATTTTATTAAGAAAACAGTAAAAAATTGACTCCATAGACTTAGCTACTGAATCATCTTATTCTGTAGCTAGTCAGAAATAGCAAACAGGACCAAATCTCAATCAAATCGAATCATCCTTTAATAATCCTAAAAAATGAATTACTAAAATTGAAGTGAAATTATCCTTTAAATCAAATCATATCAAAATACATGCAATCGAAACAGAGTAAAGAGTGCCCTGTTTTTAGTTACAGAATCGGGACAAATAACAATCATTCTGTTTTGAATCCAAATGCAATTACAAACCAATCGTGTGTTATAATCCAAAATAGATATGATAATAACCGATCCTTATCACAATCGATTGGTTACAGCTGTGTGAAATTCATATCGTTTTATCCAATTGTCAAAATGAACAGGCTGTAGCAATTACAATCAAGAATGGAACATATCCATCAAAATTTGTTATAGAATACAGTTGTTGAGTATCGCATGGTGAACAGACATGACCAAAAATAATAATCATAACCATCGTTGACTCATTATAGTCATAGCAATACATCGATATCGTTCAAATAAATGCAAAGATAGGCAAATCGTTTAGGATGGAATCAGACTTAAGGACTAACAATCAAACACATTTCGTTATTGATCACCACACAGTCAACTGACAGGTCTTGATAGAGTCAACAGAATCCATAATATAAACCGGGCAAATAACCGAAATGAATATGGCTGAGTTTAATTATAGACACAAATCGTAAGACTGTATACGATCAATTCATTCCTCAAATCAAAATCGAAAGATATATTTGTTACAATCGAATGCAGTTCAAATCGTAACAGCCACTATTCATATCCATTCGAAATTTGATCATGTAACAAATGATATCCGAACTGGTCCGAGTATAGAATATACAATCACAACAACTAACCAATTTGCCCATCATATCGTATAGGATATAACCAAATCGAACAGAGATATTGATTGTATTCCAAAAATAGAAATGATATCAACAATCCTTAATAACAGAGTATTCAAATCAAATCATGATCAATCAGATTAAATCTAATCAAAACCAATCCAAAAATTAATAATCAAAACTTATATACAACAAATGCACGACAGAGCAGGTCAACAATGTACACAGAATTTATGATCATGCCATATAAATGAGTGAAAGTTATACCAGCGAGATTGTTGAGGCTATACCAATTTGGAATTGACGATTGCCGTGGCTGACTCGACATTCTTGAACAGAATTGAACCAGTAGTTTGTTTTATTTTGTCCGAGGGTGCATCTTTGCATTATGACCAGTGAGCTTTTCCACTTGGTTTTCCAAATCATGGATCCTGGATTGCAACATCGGCACATCCGAGTAGTATCTCTCCAACCATAACCCACATTGATCGCAAGGTGGAACAACATGTTGAGCAGAAGGGGGTTTCGATGACTCACTGAGGGTTTTACGAGGTAATTCAATGCCAGGTAACTTAGGATCATCCCGAAGATAAGGTGGTAAATTATTGACAAAGTCATATGCAGGCTTGTCACCCAAACCTTTCGAGTAAGGATATTCATCAGCGAGAAAATGTTCGATCTTTGAATCCTAGTCTTCGCTGACCACGATAGGCTCAGAGTTGGCAGGGGTTTTAGGTTTATTCCTCGCCATGCGAGAGATTAACCTAGCATTTTTCTTGCCTTTAGTATTAGCATTAGCTTCAACTTTAGGTTTTTTGGTTGCGGGTTTATCAATTTCAACCTGTTTGGTCACAGACATGGGCAAGTTTGTAGGTGGGTCAGGTAGAGGTTTGGGTAGCAAAACATGGTAAGGTACAGGGGTAGGTTGGCTTTCGGTCACCATAGGCTTATCAACCTGTGGTGGATTGGATTCTTCAAAGTCATTACGACTGAGAAAATCACCCCAACTGTCACGATGTCACCCCAACTCGTAAATGATAATCATTTTAATTAACCCCAAATGGAAGAGACTGGTATCGACCTGGCTGCGTTTGTATCTCTTTGCCATCTTAAACAGACTTCTATGAAGGTAGTGAGGTACATTGAGTTCGAAACCCATAAAAACCATCAATAGACGAAGATGAAACAAGAAAACGAACCCGTACCTGCCCTCGTAAGTGACGAATTTCTTGATTATCATGAGCAGGTCGTGCCAGTGTTGTTTTAACATTTTTGTAGGCCATCCTTTGTCGCAGGGTTTCACCATTCAAGATTGGAAGAGCAATGTCCACGGGACATCTTCCAATTTACAGTTTTTAGCCCACTTCTGTCCTGTAGCAGGCAGACTGGTTGTCGAGCTGAGAAAATGCTCATTAATCTCCAGTTGCACATCCCCAATTTTGGCTCGGCAGCCATCGAATGATAATGCAAATTGTCGAGCCATGATAGGGTTATAACCATCGATTTTCCTTATGAATGAGAGCCACCCGAATTTCTCCAAGTCGCTATAAGCGCCATCAAACATCAACAATGCTTGGCAACCGTTAGGCTCTGCCCTTACGATAGGAGCCATCATTTCTGTGCATGGTAGGGTTTGGTTTTGAACAATACAAAACGCAGGAGGAAAACAACAGGGCTTAACAGCTGCAAGCGCTCAAAGGGGAATGAATCAATGTAATGTGTGCGAGGGTGGTAGGTTAACACCGCCATGCAGTGTATTAATGGTTGGGTATAGTGCTTTCCCATCAGCAATCAACACATTAATCAACCAACCCAAAATGACGTACAACCATATCAATGTGCCATCCATCAAACGTAAAACAAATACCAAATGTTAAATTCATGTGCCGAGTGTATAGTTCGATCCAACATGACATCCAAAGGTTTTACCAATGCGACAAGTGTAAAACATTGCCACTCAAATATGAAACCAAATTGATATATGACCCATGCGTTTTTTAGCATAATCAAAGTGTAAAAACATATCAACCAATGACCTTATGAAAATGATAAGTTAAGAGCTCAAAACAATAAGAATCATATTATATATAAAACCAAAATCAACCATGACCCTTATGAAATCAAACATAACTCATAACTTAACATTTTCATTACTTTACCAAAGAAATCAAGTTGCGCAATCAAAGTGAATGGATATAGTTTGAAAGTGATTCGTAGTCATACAATAAACCAATGGTAAAGTGTCTTTCAGAAAATCAATAAAAGATTACGACAGTCCAAACAACAATGGAGGAGTTTTTACACTTTCAGTTGTGAAAACTGAATCAAAATCAGGCTGCAATTGTCACAAAAATGGAACAAATGCCTAGCTGCAAAATGCGACGATGATATGTCGTTTAGAAGACAATAGGTGTAGGCAGCTTTTTTAGAGCAATTAAAAAAAAAATGAATTGGCTGCCAACACACCGCCGACTTAATCACCGACACTCTAGCCTCTTCGAGAGTTCTCTGGATCTTCGAGATCCTTCCAAGACCTCTATAAATAAGGGCAGATGTAAACATTTTGATATCAAGCAAAGATCATTTCCTCTGTTATTCTTCTATGTTATTGTTATTTTTATGTCTTCCTTTGTTTCCTCCCTCTTCACTGAAGAGGGAAGAAACAAAGGAACACAAAAAAGAAAACAATAACACAAAAGAATAACAGAGGAACTGATCTTTTCTTGATATTAAAATGTTTACATCTTCCTCTATTTATAGAGGTCTTGGAAGGATCCCGAAGATCCAGAGAACTCTCAAAGAGGTTGGAGTGTCGGTGATGGAATTGTCAGGAAGGCGGTGGAAGCATCGGTGGTAGGTAGACATTAAGTCTTCCAACAGAGCGCTGAAATGACCTACTGTCATAATTGATTGTAACATTTTCACATGTAGTCAATTTTACACTAAGCAGATAAAATGATCTCTCTTTGTGGCCTTGCGGATAAGAGTGGCGTATTGAAAGCCTATAATGTATTAAACTAATATTGTATATGAATTATGAGAATAGTTCCATGATTATCCCACTGCTTTGTATATGGTGGAAAGATGGGGCTTTGCTCAATCTAGATCATCAAAAATCCAATCAAAGTTATTGATTCATGGGAATCGTTTTGTATCTGGTAGAAAGATGGCATTTTTATCAATTTTGAATTGATCTAGATCATCATAATCAAAGTTCAAATCAAAGTTCTTGATTCATGAGAATTGTTTTGTACATGGTGAATGGGGTTTTTCTTAGATCTAGATCATCAAAAATCAAATCAAAGTTCTTGATTCATGAAAACTCTGAATTTATCTAATGGCAGAAGTGTCCTCAGACACACTTTTATTAAATAGGAAAATAAATTACATCTGATAATTTGCAAGAGTTTACACCCGAACACCTCAACACTCTTGCAATGAGCTATATATAAGCTAAATGTCCTAACTAAATCTAGTTATGGCTCACTTATTAAATAAACAAGTGTCCATTTACAATAAATGCTATCTTAACTATCTTATAAATATACTCATAATTTAGAGCCTAAGATACGACACGTTTCTAGAGTCATATCTTTTACAACAATACTCTATTTCTAAAATTATCCATTTATTACTCAAATGTTCTAGATTATTAATTTAATATTCTAAATTAATAATTATTTTATTCTAAATTTTTAAACTATGATATTTGTATTTTTGTATCATCTAACATTCCTCCCTATGATCCAAAGATACATTACAATAGATACCAAGTTCATCCCTAAACTTAGTAAATTTTATTCTACCAAGAGATTTCGTGAAAATGTTGGAGATCTGATCTTCTGAAGGACAATAAATTGGCTTGATGACATCCTTTGCAATGAGTGATCTAATATGATGATACTTGGTGTCCACATGCTTTTTCTTTGAATGAAAAACTGGATTCTTGGAAATCTTAATGGTTGACTGGCTATCAATGAATAATGATATAGCTTATGTTCGATAAATGCCCAAGTCCTGTAAAACTCTGTGTAACCAAACAATTTCACATGTTGCTTCCCATGCTGACATGTATTCTTCTTCTGCTATAGAAGTGGAAAATGTAGTTTGTTTCTTACAACTCCAAGACACTGTTGTTGAACCCATGTTCATTAAATAACTTGATGTTGATGCTCGATCATCAATACTTCCGGCAAAGTCGATATCTGAAAATACACCAAGTACAAAATTTTTAGTCATTTTGTAAAGAAGACCAAAATCTTTTGTTCCTTGGATATATCTAAGAACTACTTTGGCTACATTCTAGTGACTGTCCCGTGGTTGTTGCATACATCATGAAATAATATTGACTGCATAAGATAGATCTGGTCAAATGTTTGTCAAATAAATCAATCTACCAATCAATGCACTATAAATAGTGATTTCTACCATTTCCGCCCCTTCAATTGTTGTTCCATAGGGGTAATAGATGGTTTGAAATCCTACATTCCAAATCCCTGAAGAATTTTTGCTGCATACTTACTCTGAGAAATGAAAATATGATGTGGATGTTGGAATACTTCAATTCCAAGATAATAGTGAAGTAGTCCCAAACGAGTCATCTTAAAACCTGCATGTAACTCCTTTTTCACTTGTGCAATATGATCATCATTGTTTCCTATAATGATCAATTCATCTACATACATAACAAGAATCACCATATATGGACCTTGTTGATGGATATAAAAAGTATCATCAGATTCACTTCGTTGAAAACCAACTTTCCGAAAGTATTCATCCATTTTGGTATACCAAACTCGGGGAGCTTTCCTTAACCCATATAAATACTTGGTTAATTTGTAGACTTTATGTTCTTTCCCTTAAATTTAAAAACCTGGTGGTTGTTTCATATATACATATTCTTGTAAGTCTTCATTGAGAAAGCACTTTTTACATCCATTTGATGAACTTTCCAACCATTCTGAGCGACCAATGCAAGTGCTAATTGGATGGTATTCCATTTATCTTTAGGAGGAAAATTTTCCTCATAATCAATGCCTTCCTACTGCGCAAAACCTTTATCCACAAGTTGTACTTTATACTTGTCAATTTCTCCATGTTGGTTGTATTTAATTCTATAAACCCATTTGCATCTGATGGGTTTAACACTGGTAGAACAATCAACAATTTTCCAAGTGTTGTTATCAATTAATTCTTGATACTCGTCAACCATAGCATGTTGCCATTCTTTATGTTTTACTGCTTCTTTGTATATGGAAGGTTCAGTAAAATCATTTGCTACTAAGGGAAAATTTCCTTCACTGTTCTGTGATCCCCTTGTTCCTATTTTATTTTTCTCATCAGGCCTTACATCTTTCAAAATTTGAACTGCCTATTTTGGTAGTTGATGTTCACTTGTTTGGGGATCCGAATTACCATTATTGTAAATTGGATTAATGTAAATTGATGTTCTTCAATCAGTTGAAGATTCTGGAGGTGGAGAATCATTGTTAGATGAATTGTTGCTGCTAGGAGAGTTTGATGAGCTGTTGGAAGACCCAGATGATGTTATTGACATAAATGGACTAGATGTATCATATTCAAATGGAGGAAAATCAAGTTCATACCAATTATGTGAATTTGGTTGACTTTGCATTTTTTCTTTTCTTTGATTGCCTTTAGTTTCTAACTTTTGAAGAAGACTGTCTATTTCTTCAACACTCTTACTTTTGGTTTCATAAAAAATTACATCCCTTCTTACAATAAATTTTCCATTGGACGAAATTCAATACCCTTTCTTGTCATTAGAATACCCAATTATTGTGCATTTCAAGCTTCTTGAGTCAAGCTTAGTTCATTTTTCTTTCGGAACTAAGGCATAACATACCAATCCAAAAACTGTAATATGTTTAACTCGAGGTTTGAAACCAAACCATGCTTCATAAGGTGTGATTTCATCCAAAGAATCAGTTGGAGATATGTTCCTTAAGTAGATAGTTGTATGGATTGCCTCTGCCCAATCTATAGAACTTAACTTTTTAAAGGTCAACATGGATATGAGCATTCCTAACAAGGTGCGATTCATTCTTTCTATGACTCCATTTTGTTGAGGAGTGTAGACATTTTTAAGATGTATTCTTATCCCATTGTTTGCACAATAAGTTTTGAACTCATTAGAAGTGAATTCCCCTCCATTATCTGTCCCGAGAGTGCCTATCTTTTCTTTAACTTCGTTTTCAACAAATTGACGAAAAATCTTAAAATTTTCAAATACTTCTGACTTTTGCTTCAAGAACTAAACCCAATTTATTCTACTGAAATCACCAATAAAGAGTAAAAAATATTTGCAACCACCTAAAGAGGTTTCTAGTAGTCCACAAACATCACTGTGAACTAGTTGCAACCACCTATTTGCACGCCATAAACTCTTTGGAAAACTTTCTCGACTTTGTTTTACGTAAATGCAAGATTCACATTTTGTATTTTCCTTTTTGAAATTTGGAAGTCCCTTAACCATCCCTTGTTTTTGCAATTGAGAGAGACTTTCAAAGTTGAGATGTCCATATCTCACATGCCACAATCTTATAGGTGAAATACCTATACTTACTTCTCCTGCAAAGTCTGAATGCCTTGGAATAACTGTCCCTTTCATCCTTAATAGTTTTCCATATTCATAACTTGTCATCACTGTTTTCATATTCTGTTCACTGAATTAATCTTAACTAAGCCATCTTCCATAATCACTCGATGTCCTACTTGTTGAATTGTGAATAAAGACAACAAATTCTTTTTAAAGGTTGGTACATACCATACATTTGAAATCATTCTTTCTCCAATATCAGGTAAATAAAATTTAACTACACCTTTTCCATAAGGAGTATGTTTGGTATTATCTGCAAAAAAGACGGAATTAAGATAGCATTCTTGAAAAATCCAAAAGAAGTCACGTCTGAAAGTCATGTGTTGAGATGCTCCTGAATCTAGAATCCAAGCATATTCATAATCATTTTGAAAATCAATGGAAATCTATAATGTTGAAGATGAGGTAAAGACATACTTTGAACCATCATCATCTCGATCATTTGCAAACTGAGTTGTGTTTTGATGAAACTTGGAAATTTTATCAATGGAAGTTCGACAATCTTTTGCATAATGACCAACTTTGTTACATCGTATACAAACAATTGGACTGAAATATCTTCCTCTACCTGAATTCTTTCCTCTACCTTTGTTTTGATATCTGTTTGGAGTTTGTCCTCTACCTTGACTGTTGCCTTGAAAATAGCCTCTACCTTGAGAATTTCCTCTTCCTTGAAAATACCATCTTCTTTGATAGTTTCCTCTGTCTTGAAAATACCGCCTACCTTGAAAATTTCTCTAGTCTGAAATTTTTTTTTCTCTACTTTGGCTTCGACCACAACCTTCTACAAAATGTCCTCTTCCTCTACTTCTATAATTGTTAGTTGAAGATTTACTTGTGTCGACTCTTGTGAAAAAAACATCTTCCCCAACTTTCTTTTTCTTTCCAAAAGTTTTGTTGTGATGAGATAACATTTCACTTAACTCATCAAACATAAGCTTTTATAACTTTCCAGTTACTTGTAAATTTTCCAAAAAATGTGTATAGGAAGAAGGAAATCTAGCAATTAAAATTGTGGTCATGAAACTATCATCTACTTCTTGAAAACCAACATTTAGTATTTCATGCTTAATATTCTTAAGTCTGAAAATATATTCATGTACATCACCTCCTTCAGTCAATTTCTGTTGGAGAAACTTTAATTGAAGATCAACTTTCTTTGATTCAGGCTCACTATCAAATAAATCCTTAAAAAAATTCAAAGAAGACCATGCATCAGTAGTATTTTCAATGTGAACATACATCTCATCATTAACTGAAGATTTAATTAGTGTTAATGCTTTGACATTTTTAACTTCCAATTTTTCTAATGTAGCTACATCTATAGGCTTATTTGGATTAGTATCTTCATTACATATATCATGCCAAAGTCCATTGTAAATAAGAGTACTTTCAATGAGACATTTCGATGTCTTGTACGATTTTGTACCTTCAAGTTTATCGGAGTCAAAGAACAAATTAATTAACTTCGACATTGTAGTGTTGAATATTCACACCAAAAAAGAATCAAGCAAAAATAAATCAAGATGAGAAACACACCACACGCATCACACACAAAAAAATGATCTAACAGGGCTTGGCCTTGACCCTCGTATAGTCGTTGAAACATGAGAAAAAATGACTGAGATTCACACTTGGCTCTAGTCAAATTTCAAGTAACTTTCAAAATTTTACTCCTTACAATGCTCTTGCAAATTTACCCCCCCTCAAAGTAAAATTACTTTGATTTACAAAAATTTGTTACCCAAAAAATCACTTGATATGCGTGTATCATTTGATATACCTGCAAGTAAACCTTTGCCTGCAAAGTCTTTTGATTGGTATTCCTCAGTGGATTCTTGGCGATGAAGAACAAATTATCTCCAGCTAAGTCACAAAAGGTAGTCCTGGAGCACCAGGAGATCAATCCTGGATAGTAGAGTGGCTGAAAGAAATAATGGTACTTCACTATTGCCTTTGAAAAGAGAAGTAACAATAATAAGATAATTCACATGTGGAAATAAAACTATCAATAATCGAGACAAATTTGAAATGTTCTTAATTATCAATATGTTCAAAGGAACAATGGATTATTCTTTAGGCATTTCCCAACACATCACGCATCAGATCCATAGTGACAAACAATTGTGCACTTTAGCCTTTAAGCAACATACATGCACCATTTTCTTGAGAGTGTCAGAATTGTGCAACCCCTGAGTGTTGACGAGCACATTTAGCGTTCCGGTTGGCATCTATTCATCTTGTGTTTTTCTAAAACCACATGCACCCTTCAAGTCCTCTGATCTAATTTAAAAATATAAAGACAAGTTGATCGCAAGGCATGACTCTCTCGGTGCTTGTGAAGAGACTTAGTATGAAATTATAAGATCTCTTGTGAATAGAGTGAAGAAAAAAACTTAAGTGCTCTTGGTAAAGGCACTATTACAATGATTATTGGAAGCGCAGTCGGTTATTCCCCAGCACGCTCAGGACTCAACTTAATCATCATTTGACTAAAATCCGACTTAACTCATTCGACTGATACCAAGCAAGCCTTGGTTGCGTTTAAGGAAAAAAATACAATTCAAAAACTTTTCAAAACCTGGACTTCGCACATGTTCCTTGGAATCGTGCAAGTCCTTTCAACGCCCACAGAGATTGCATTCACTTTGTTCACAATAGCAACTGCAGGTAGGACCATTGGAACTTTTTTTTGTAGATTCGAATCTCATTGCCTATACAGTGAAAATCAACTACAAGACTGTACATGACCACCTTCCTCCTGAAAGGATCAATTTTTTGATGGAGTGCGCTCGAGACAGCAAAATAAAACGTTACATGTGTTTATCTGATCCAGGGGAGAGGGAATGCATGGACTGTTGAATGCAGGATTGTTGACAATTTACATGAGCAGGAATTACCAAGTTCAGACAATTACATTATTTAATTCAAACAATTTTATCTCTGACGATTACATTATCTAACTGAGACAATTTAGCTCCAGAGGATTTTCATTTTGCAAAATCAATTTTTTCCGAGTCCAATTGGGCATGAAATAATTGCAGAAACAAAAAAAAAATAAATTATTTTCCCTTTAAAACATTGAACAATAACTGACCAATTTACTGATGGATTATACAAACGTTTTTCCTTGGCCTGTAGAGATGGAATCACCTTCTCACATCAGCCAATCTCCGCCTCATTTCAACTGCATTACTGGAGCTCTGATACCACAATAATGACAGAAGTGTCCTTAAACACAATTTTATAAAATAGGAAAACAAATTACATATGAGAATTTGCAAGAGTTTACACCCGAACGCCTCAACACTCTTGTAATGAACTATATATAAGATAAATGCCCTAACTAAATCTAGTTATGGATCACTTATTAAATAGACACATGTCCATTTACAATAAATGTTATCTTAACAGTCTTCTAACTATGCTCCTAGTTTAGAGCCTAAGATACGACACCTAGTCATATCTTTTACAACGATACTCTATTTCTAAAAGTCTCCATTTATTAATTAAATTTTCTAGATTATTAATTTAATATTCTAAATTAATAATTAATTTATTCTAACTTTTTAAACTATGATATTTGTATTTTTAGATCATCTAACATTATCTAGTTTATGTATCAATGGATTTTGACATCTTGTGACAAGTTTGTCTACAAGATTAGACAAGATTAGAGAGATCGATAATTGAATACTAAGATACATTATAGTGTAATTCAATAGTATATGAATTATAGTGTAATTCAATTGTATTATATTATAATGTAATTCAATTGTATTACAATTTGTATTACATTATATTGTAATTCAGATGTATTACATTATACTATAATTCAACAGTATTTCAATTATAGTGTAATTCAATTGTATTTGAATTATGGGACACTATAATTTAATTGTATTTGAATTATGAGAATTTGATTGTATTTGAATTATGAGAATTTGAATTATAGTGTAATTCAATTTTATTTGAATTATGGGAAGAGAAATATTTTTAGTGTGAGTATCAACTCAACCCAACATGCAATCCAATATGCAATGCCTCTTTAATGGAAGGCTTATGACCAATGATGATAGGTGGCTCTATGTTAGGAACGTGCTGCAATGTGTAATAATAATGAACAACCATATGATGTTAATAATCCATGTGGAGTGTGATTATCAACCCAGCAAGGCCTTTTTAATGGAAGGCTTATGACCAATGATGACAGGTGGATCTATGTGCCTAGGCTTATGACCAATGATGATAGGTGGATCTATGTTAAGCACACACTTCAATGTGTAATAATAATGAACAACCCATATGATGTTAATAATCGATGTGGAGTGTCTAGAATTATGTTAATAATCCATGTGGAGTGTGAGTATCAACTCAACCCAACATGAAATCCAATAGGCAAGGCCTTTTTAATGGAAGGCTTATGATCAATGTGTTAATAATCCATGTGGAGTGTGAGTATCAACTCAACCCAACATGAAATCCAATATGCAAGGCCTTTTTAATGGAAGGCTTATGATCAATGATTATAGTTGATTCTATGTTAGGCACACACTGCAATGTGTAATAATAATGAACAAACCATATGATGCTAATAATCAATGTGGAGTGTTTCACATTATGTTAATAATCCATGTGTAGTGTTTTCCATTATGTTAATAATCCATATGAAGTGTTTGAAATTATGCTATGTGGTGGTGCTAGGGTCCCACCTCCTAGTCGTGTTAGGAATGGTTGTTACTTTCAACCCATATGACATTAATAATCTATGTGAAGTGTTTGACATTATGCTACGTGGTGCTGGTAAGGTCCCACCTAGTCATGTTACTAACAATTGTCACTCTTTTTCTTAGTAAATATGTTACTCTCTTGCTTATTAAAGATCTTAGCTTCGCACTGTGATATCTATCCTCAAATGACCTAATGGAAGTACCAACTCAACTTAATTAAATGTGTTACTCTCTTTCTTATTAAAGATCATATCTCCACACAGTGATATCTATCCTCAAATGACCTAATGGAATTACCAAGTCAACTTAATGTGAAAAGAAGGTAGTGGATATCCATAGCATAGATGATGGAAATGATGGAAGGTGGGATCAATTGTGAGTGCCACCTACCATAAGATCAACACTCACAATGGAAAACAAACATATGTCATATGGGTTGTCATGTTATTCCACTTGGTGATGATTTACATATGACATCCTACATGCATTCCATTAATCTTTTTAGTCGTTGAACCAAGATATCATTCACATTGATTGAATGATATTTATCCTCTTCTCTCTCTAAATTAGCCTCATCATGCCTTTATCATGTAGTACTTGTAAATTTACACTAATTTAGTGCAACAAACCAACCTAGTATCGATGCATCCAAGGAAAGCCCATGTGTATAAGTAAAATGGTTTACATATACAATCTTGAAGTAAACAAATCAACTTCGTGATACATCAAATTCATGTGTGCATGACATGAAATAAAGGGTGTAGTATTTATTATTCATGAGAAAATTAACAATAAGTAGTATTAATGCGGATTGTATGAGATAACAATATGTTAATAATTCACTACTAATAAGTAGCGTTAATGTGAATTGTATGACATAACGATATGCTAATAATTCACTAGTGCTACATAATTGGATATGATGCTACATATTAATGGAGTTTCATTGTATTTGAATTATCAAGATACATCTTAGCGGAGTTTAATTGTATTTGAATTATGAGAAGAGAATAAATATTTTCGAATGTGAGCATCAACTTAGCCAACATGCAAGGAATTTAATGGAAAGCTTATTGCAAATTATGGTAGGCGGTCTATGTTAGATACTATAATGTATACAACACATATTAATGTTGATCATTATGTTTGATTCTAATCCATGTGGAGTTTTAATCTTATTCCATGCCATAATTGTAAGATGGTGCCACCTCCCATCCATCGTACTAATGGTTGTTACCCTCCTCATTGATTAGATGAAGATTGGAATTCCATAGAATGATCTTTATCCTAAAATATCATAATGTGGGTACCAACTTAGTATAGGATGGGTACTAGCCATACATGTCATGGATGATGGGAGGTGGAATTGTCGCATGAGTGCCTACCATGACATTAACATTTACAATACATAATATAACATTAACATTTACAATGGAAAACACTCATATGGGTTTTTGATGTCATTCCACTTTGTAGTGATTGAAATATGTTGTATGTCATCCTACATCATGTGCCTTCCACTAATATCTTCACATGTTGAATTGAGATGGCACTCACGTTAGAAGATATTTATCCTCTCCCCTTTCTAAATGCATATTAAAGAAAATGTGACTTCTAAATAATGTATTACTTATAAATTTATGCTAATTCAATGAAAACCTATTATCCTCTTCCCTCTCTAAATACATGGTAGAAAAAATGTTGCTTCCAAATGATGTTTTACTTATAAACTTGCGCTAATTCAATGCAAACCTACTACTCCAACATCAAAAGAAGGCCCGTGTATAAGTAAGGTGGATTATAGCTACGATATTGAAGTAATAAACTAACTTCATGGGTGTATGACATGACATAAAAGGTATATAATATTAATTATGGAAAAATTAAAGAATAAGCAATGTTAGTGTGAATTGTATGGCAAGAATTCATCACTTGACAATGTGAGAATGGATGGTGAGTAAGACATGATTCTTATCATTGGGATTTATTGTTGGGATTTAGTTTATAGAGGATATATTCCTTCCCCAAAACACTATCACCATATCCATATATCAAAATACAATACAATACCATTGTAGGAAAAATAAAATTGGAGAGGATAAATTCAATACCATTGTAGGAAAAGAACATTGGAGAGGACCAATAGAATGCCATTGTAGGAAAAGAACATTGTAGAATATCAATCTCTTTACTGTGTTTCCTCCCTTGTGGGAGGATACCACTAAAACCTGAAGAGGATCAATATAATACCCTTGAAGGAAAGGAACATTGGAGAGGATAAATATAATACCTTTGAAGGAAAGGAACATTGGAGAGGATCAATATAATACCTTTGAAGTAAAGGAACATTGGAGAGGATCAATTTCTTTATTTTTTTTTTCTCCTTGTGGGAGGAGATTACTTAAACCTACTACAGGGAAAGTTATCCTATGAAAGGTTAAGATTTCCCACATTTTATAAGTCCATATAATTTTTATTTCTTTATGTTTTCAATGACATGGAATAACAATTCATTTTTAGACAAAATCAATTTTTAGTGTTGAACATTGTTCCTTTACCCTCTGACTATGCTATGGGTGTCATCCTCACGTAGCAGGGGTATATAGTAGCCTATCATAGTGAAACACAATTTGATGTTGTTCGGAGATATCTCACCTATGAAAAGTATATGTAATTCATTCTATAGCTATGTTGACAATGGAACATTATATTATTGGTAATGTAACAATCATCTAAACTGATCACAAGACTCTGCAATTCATGCATACATAATCAAAGATACAAAGTGATTGCCATAAAAAATAGTCCAAATACCTACAAAAAATCTACCTTAACATGAAGTACAAGAAGGGAAGTATCAATTGTATTCTAGAATACCTAAATTGACCCTCGATTGTGGCACTCACCACAATTCTTAACTACTGTGTGAATGAGATCTCTGGGTGGCCATAATTATACAACAATGACTCTAACTTTGTTGCTACTTATCAGAAATTGAGCATCGAAAACTAAGTTATGGACTTCCACCTCTAGGATGTGCTCTTGTGTTATCTATGACATATTGTTTTTCCTTCAATCAAGCATGAAAATCAATTTGGGAGGAACATCACAGTCAGGTGGCACGACAGTTTGGTGTGGAGAAGATAATAATAGTACTTCAAAATAATTTATACTACCTAAAGCTTCAACAAAATGTTGGCCAGTATATCAGGTCGTACACTACTTGTGCCATATCTAATCTATTCATTAAGAAGAAGGGGTTGTACACTCCTCTTCCCACCGTAGAAAAGCATTGGGAGTCTATCTCCATGGATTACATGTCACTTTTTCTCTCCACCAAACATGGTCATGATTGTGTTTTTTTTTGTTGTCGATGGGTTATTTAAAATGGCCATTTTGACACCACGTAAAAGATTATAACAATAGACGCCATTGCTAGCATCTTTTTTTATCACGTTTGGGTTCATTGTGGGATATCATGGACCATTATTTCAGATGGGGACATCAAGTTCCTTAGTACTTTTTGGTCCAACCTATGGTCTCTTATGGACACCATATCGACCATACTGACTACCTTTCATCCCCAAACCTATGGAAAACTAGATCTTATCAACATAATTATTGTGCATATCCTACTCATATACGACTCCAAGCATCCATGCACATTGGATGAGATCCTTCCATATGTTCAACATAGCTACAACAGAGCCCTCCATAGCTCCATTGACCATAATACTTTTTAGGTGTGCTTAGGGTTTTAGCCATTATCCCCCATTGATGTAGTTATGCTCATTCCATCTTCCCCAAAAGATTTCTCCCATGCTTAGACTAAGGGAGAGAGAGAAACCAATATTGTTGAATGGATCCAACATCAGTTACAATAGTTTCATGATATCTTGGAGAAGGCCAATTCCAAGTATAAGAAAAAACATGACCAACATTGGTTTCCTCACAAGTTTCAAGTTGGTGACAAGGTGTGGTTTAATTTGTAGAAAGAGTGCCTCAGATCCCCCCATGGGAAGATCATACCACTCTGATATGGGCCTTAAAAATTAAAAAGGTCGTGGGTGACAATGCTTTCCAGTTGAGTATTCTTCATTTCCTTGTCTTCCACCCAATATATAATGCGGAGATGCTTCGACCATATTTCCCACCTTTGTTAGACACCTTGGAGGTGGTTGAGAAATTGGCCACTACATAACTCAATCCCAAGTACATTTTGCAAGATCTAATGGATCGTATCATGGAAACAAAGATGAAGGGCACCCGCTAGCAAAACATACAAATATATCACGTTGTCAAAGAAAGATATCTACTTTAGTAAGGCAAGTGTCTCACCAAGGTTTGGATTCTACAAAAGTTTCCCCATATCATGAGGTAGCTTGACCTAATGGGTACGATTGCTTCCTAATGGAGAAGATTTGATCTAGGTGGATATTGGCTGCCACCCACCTCTTCCACTAACTCATCATGGTTCTCCATCTTTGTTTTTTTTGTTATGATTTTTGGGTCCTAAACTTCCAAGGTCATTTTGAAGCCCTAAAAGATGTTTTTGGTCCATTTGAGGGCCTATAGCTTCTATGACATGCCCAAGACCTATCAACAATTTCAGTTCTTGAATATATCTTTCCAATGAGCTACTAAATGCCCAAATGGAGATTGTATGCAAAAGTTGTGCCCTCAGGAAGTTTCCGCATCAACTAACCACCTTAGGGCCTGCAAAACTTTTAGTGCTTCACCTCATAGGGTTAGGGTTTTGGACGTTCCTTCTTTATATTAAAATACATTTATTGGATTCGATAGTTTTATCTCTTTGTGAATAAGCATAACCAACATCTCTTTGTCTTCATAGATAAGCTAGTAGCATTAGACTAACTAGTTTGTGTTCTACAATATTCTACTATTTTATTCATTAACAGAAGTTGGGTTTCACTATATTTTTGTACTCTGTGAGATATTTCTTTGTGTGTTTTATTTCATTCTAAATATAATCTAGATCGTAAACATAATGCACATTGATCTAAATTGTTTTCCTTTGAACTTTTAGAGATCAAAAATCCTCTTAATGTGGTGGTGTGATCTAAAATAGATCCAAGCCAATGAATGTTTGTAAGACTCAGTACCTTCAATATCTATTCAAGAATTAATTAAGGTCACAACATTAAAATATCCGTGTTCACATTTGTTTTCATCGACACTTCCCTTGCTCACAACAACGGTTTTCATTAATTAATTAGAGACTTGGATGCGTGGGGTTCTGTAACCTTATTTGCATCTATGTAACGTAGTGATGACCTCATTTGATTGACGAATCAATGAAGTTACTCTTTAATATATTATTTTTTGAACTACTCCAAAATCTACGTTCTTTCTCTTTAGTACAAGGTCATATGTACAAAGTTACACAGATATGGTGATAACAATAGTGGCTTCTAGAAGGGAGACAACATATCTTTATAGTGACATGAAATTAAGGTGAGAGTGAAATAAAACGATAAGAATACTTTTTCTCAAGACGTATGGCCAACATGCATTGGTTAATGACATGTCAATTGATTCTGATTCTTCTTATTGGGAGCCAGCCTCAAAGGAAACATTGGGAGAGGATCGATCAGTTTACCTTTCATGGAGGAAAATTCCAGGCCCGACTACTTCAGGTGTTATCGCATCGAAAGGTAAGGACTTGCCATGTTCTACAACCTCTACATTTTAATCGATTTTCTATGTTAATGTAAAGACTGCCCACATTCCCCAACCAATGCATTTTTTTTTTTCACAACAAAGTGGGAATGATAATTTATTTTGAGTGTTGAAATCAATTTTCAGTGTCAAC
>JASDQU010308652.1:32141-86080 GCA_032191745.1 Picea mariana
TTGACTTTCTTCTTTAATGGTAAGAATAATTCATGAAATTTTTACACATGAATGCATTTTATTCATTTTACTCTCACATATATATAAATTAAAATAAAATAAAGAATTCACATTTTTGCATATTCATGTACACACATAATCATACAAAAGTATGTATATGTACATATATATGTCCAAAACCAATGAGATGTTTGTATCAAAATAATACATACGTCTAATACATCCCTATTAACTCATTAGTGCCTAATCATAATCTTTAAAAAAATATTTATACAAGTTTCCCTAGCACTTCAAGGTCAAAATATATTAACCAAAGCTAAAAAAAAGTTTGTAAATAGGTTAGGCAAACCCTAAAATATCACCTAGGTTGTGGGTTTCCCTTCCTAATCAGGGTCAAATGGTTTAACCAATATCAAACCAAATTGTGATTTCCCGACTTAATTTCCCATTTATTTCCCTCAATTAGCAACCCAATTCCTTGCATATCTCCCTCCAATAGAGACATAATTCCTTATATGAACCCTTAGAATGAGAACTTGATTCCTTATATGCTCTCTCATAAAAAAAAGACCATGATAAAGTTAGTTATAATTCACCTTCACCGCAACCCATTTAACTAACCAATAATATGATATAATACATCACCCCTGATATTAATGTGTGAGTTTCAAATTTTTCTCAAAAATATGATTAAATATATACTATACACAAAACATTATACACTTTGTATTCACTTAAAACTTTAATGATTTAAAAAAATATATAATTTAAAACAATCAAAGTAATAATTACGCCGAAAGGCATATATTTATTGGCAATGGGCACATTTAATAGATTTTTAGTTCTTAATACGTTTTTTATAGACAAGATTAAATATGCGTTTTTAGTTCTTAATACGTTTTTTATAGACAAGATTAAATATGCCTAGAATATTCTTAGTCGTCACGATAAATAAATGGCTCTGATTTCATCCATTAACTTCCGAGCTGTTATAAAGACATCCATTTATATGTTTACTTTTTTACATTTACCCAATAGTGTTTAAAAATTACTGTGTTCACTAACTTATTGCCACGTCTACCTGATTAAAAAATATTAAAGTATTCGCACAGAGTGGTAAGATCTTGATGTTTCATGTTTTTGTTGGCTGATGTTTGGTGGCTGCGTTTCTGTGCTGGCATCACCAGCAGTCACCAGTCGGGGATTTAAACTATCGACTACCCACCTTTATGTGTATCTGCAGTGACGTAGTCAACGGTCTTGTATAGTCGAAAGACTGCCACAATGAATTTAATTTTGTTTTAATATGCCCTTCAACGTTAATCAACCACGTAATTGTGGTTATGCTAGTTTAAAACTATATATACATCTACATGCGTGTGTCAAAGAATCTATTTAAACTTCCAAAAATCTTATATTAACTTTATTGTTTCTATATATATCCATTATGTGATTATAATGAATGAATTTAATTTTATATACAAGTACTTTCCCTTCCTCACTTACATAAAATATAATCTCAAATATGTCCTATCACTAATTATTTTTAACTTATGATAATGTTCTTTAGATGATGTTGCACAATGTCACAACATTGACATGTCCGTGTTCAAATTTGTTTTCATTGATTAATTAGACTTGGATGCGAGGGGTTCCTTAACCTTATCTGCATCTCTGTAACATAGTGATGACCGCGTGACAGGTTAGAGTGAAATAAAACGATAAGCAGACTTTTCGTCAACACGTATGACAAGCATGCACTGGTTAACGACGTGTCAATTGATTCTGATTGCTCTTGTTGGGAGGCAGTTTATTTATAAAGATATAACGATATTAGTCGTAATACCACCAAAGAAGGAGAGCATTGGGAGAGGATCGATCTGTTTACCTTTCATGGAGGAAAATTCCAGGCCCGCCTACTTCAGGTGTTATTGCATCGAAAGGTAAGGACTTGCCACGTTCTACAACCTCTACATTTTAATTGATTTTCTATGTTAATGTAAGGACTGCACACATTCTCCAACCAGTACATTTTTTTTTCACAACAAAGTGTGAATGATAATTCATTTTCAGTGTTGAAATCAATTTTCAGTGTCAACAGTGTGTTTGTACTTGTGACAGTATATGTATACAGTGTGATTGCTCGTCTCTATGATATCGAAATGCTACTCATATTTTCCCGTCAATTTCCTTGGAAATGAATGACCCCTCGACAAACCTTAGGTATAGACCTGGATTTTCAATATTCCTTCTATATCCACAGAGAACTAACAGATGAACGAACATCAGAATTAGTTCGTAATATTCACCCCAAAAGAAGCGAGGTGCTGGACAACCCAATTTGGGAGTTTGAAGAATAGCGCAAAAAGAATCAAAGAGCTGACTTATTATTTATCCATCTGAAGGATTTTTTTTCCTCTTGCGCATAATAATAGATCTCGACTTAAATACATCGCCTGTTAAAGTCCAAAACCCTATCTAGTAGATGGAAAATCCTAAGAATAATACTCGGGATGGGTGAAAATTTAAGGTGGTGACCTCAATTAATCTGCGGTCCCCATTAAATTTATTTAGCTATGAACTGTAAAAACTTTCGTTAATGGTCAAAGTGAATCATCCACACATACCTGGAATTAATTTCGTCAGTGTTGGGTGAATCTGCTGGAGCTATAACCATGGCTTGGCGGACCACCGCATTACTGCAACGAAAATGGCAAAGAGGATGGCACCCACCTCCCATAGCTCACATTATATTTCGCCTGGATAATTCAGGAACTGACGAAAATGGGAGCAAACAACAGAGGAACTAACGACAATTGCAACAGACCTGCAGTAGAGGGGATGTATATCCAGAAAGGTGAATTTAGCACAGTAATATTCCATATTATCACTTCTTTGGAGGTTGCTATTTCTTGTAAATTATTCCAGGTATATCCCATGTTGTAGACGGGTGCATAGAGATGGTTTAGATGGATGCAGAGAGATGTTTAATGATATCTACAATGATATTCACACATTTATATCAATGGTTGGAATATATGTTGGGATATATACCATTCATCCACTTGTACCAATAGACAGTACCATCCACTTGTACCAATAGCTGGCTGAAGTACTTACAAGGATGTGTGTTGTGAGTTGGGATATATACAGTGCTGGAATAAATGCATGTATATATACCATCCAGAGAAATAAACAATACAACATCCATGTTTGATAGAATAAACCATATAACATTCAAGTTTGATATAAACTATGTATGTTTGATATGGATGGTATATATCTCAGCACATATTCTAACCATTGCTATAACTATAGATATAGCATGGAAATACATTAGTCTATAAAGATTGAGAAGGGAAAGGGGAAGGGGATTGCTCAATGTTTGTGGGATTGCACATTTATTATCAGTCTATAGAGACTGGAAATATTATCAGTCTATAGAGACTGGCAGAGAGAGGAAAGGCTAGCATATGACATATGTAGAGACTAGACATCTATGATACACTTGACTGATTTTTTAGTTGCCCCATTGCCATAGGGTTAGCATTATTGACCAGGGTCATCCACCATGAAGAGATTGCATGGATCCACCAATTTCAGATGTATGTTCACCCATACAACCCACTCGTGCAACATAGGTTATGTTAGGACTTATGCAATCTAAATATGGTGGATTTCCCTCAGCACTATTCACCTTAGAAAGTTAAGGGATAAGCCCTAGGCAAAGGATTCTCTTATCCTCATACCTTTACTATATGTGCATATAGTGACCATCTCAGCACTATTCACCCTAGAAAGTTAAGGGATAAGCCCTAGGTAAAGATGCTCTTATCCTCATAGCTTTACTATATGTGCATATAGTGACCATCAGTATTCAACTACATTCAACTATCAATTTATGCTCATATATGGACCATGGGTGTGAAAATACATTCAACAATAAGAGCATTGCTTAGCACTTATCCCTTATGGCCAAAAACACCATCATTAGATGTATTTTCTATAACCTTATGGGTGAGAGTGGAGTTGTGAAATGGGTTGTAAAAAATGCTTTTCAATAGTGGAACCGTCAAATGGATTGTACTAAATGACTATCAAGGGTGGAGCCATGAAATGGATCATACAAAATGCTTGGCCATATTTGGTAGTACTAAATGACTATCAAGGGTGGAACTATCAAATAGATCATACAAAATGTCCATTTATAGTTCTGACTAGGTCATACATTCCAATGATATTGGTTTTGGGGTGGATAATGGATAAGCATTACATATAGTCCATTTCACATTTGCACCCTTGCACACAAGGTTCTACGTAGTCTTTACACATAAATGATGTAATTTCAAGGGTGGATAAGGTTCTACGTAGTCTTTACACATAAATGATGTAATTTCAAGGGTGGATAATGATCATTGTTTCCATTGACAAGCATTCCATACAATCCATTTCATGGTTATAACCCTACCTGCAAGGTTCCATGAAGTTTGCACGAAATAATGATGATGCTTTTGTGGGATCATGCTCATTGTTGCAATAGAGCATGTACAACCATGCATGGAAATTACGATGAGAAAGAACCCAAACATACACATATAAATGGATTACTTTGAAATTAAATTTTGAAATTGGACAAAGTCTCGTTCCTACATGATGCCTAAACATTCATTGAATATAGTATTGTGACGATGTCAATCATGCTCTCTACTTATGCATCTGATCTTCTCTCTGTTGACTAATTTTGACAGTTCAAAATTGTTGTCATGACCTCCTTAAAATAATCCTTTTATAGGCATGAAATGCCACTTAATATATAGAGATTTATCACATATGTCCTTAATGTTTATGAGATAACCGCATCAAATCAACACAAAAGCATATGTGCATTGCAAGCTTCCATTTATGTTCTTGGTTGTCTCAAGTTTTTAGTGATAAATGGTGTTCTTGGTTGTCTCAATTTTTTGTTGACAAATGGTGTTCTTGGTTGTCTTCATTTTAAATATATGTTTCTTATGGTCATTTTCATTCTTGGAAGGTAGATCTTTGAGTTCTTTAAGATTCAACAACGTTGAAGGACCATGAAAGAACATTAATAAAATATATAGTTTTTATTTATTGAAAACCCTATATGTGATATATACATTAATTTTCCACACCAAACTCTATGATAATATTCATTTACATCGAAAGATCTATTTTGACAAAGACTTTACATTTTTTCATAATTTTCCTTTAAAATATCATTCTCGTTGATACGTTTACTAGCATCATCTAATATTTTCTTCTCTAGTGTTGGTATAACTTAAATTAGAAGCTAAGATAAATTGTATGCCATGTCGACCACGTAATGCAATGAGTGTGTCCCTTGGGATGAACTTTAGTTCTCTTTGATACCTTTGAGAAAACACCTTCTAATATTTGTAACACCTTCTACATTTCTCTAATTCATAACTCATAATCTTGTTATCTCTTTTCATGGATTTGAATGTACAAGTGAACAACTTAAACAGTTGTTGGATTTCATAGGTGAACAAGTTAAACAGGTGTTGGATTTCGCATATTCACAAGTTCATGAAATGTTCATAGACATTTCATGGTTATTTTTATGTTATCTCTCCATTTCAATCTTCTGGGTAGTCTCTTATAATTTTTTATTTTTATTTTTCCGGCTTATTTCTCGTTATTTACGAGTTGTGATTAAAGGGTTTCAGGGATGCATATCCATATTTTTAGGGTTGTTTATAGAACATATAGAATAATCTTTCAGTTATGAGGATGGGTAAGCCCTAGGCTTAAGTTTTGAAACCAGGATTTGATACCATTTGTAGAGGTCTTCATTACAGAGCCTCAAAAAAATAAATAAATAAATAAATACTTTTTAATCTACTTCTTTAATTATTGCTACTTAATTTAGAATCTTCTTTCTTGATACTCTTCTATGAGGATAATAATTCACAGTTTAACAACAACAACATACTAACAACATAATAATTAACAACATATCAACAACAACATACTAGCATAGCAATAACATCATATTAACAACAATATAATGATAGAAGAAAATGCATAAGGTACTTACCTCAAACTGAAGCTCAACATGAAGCTTAGTTGATGTATCTCTTTTTTGGTTGATGATGTTGTTGATGATTTTGATCCTGCCCAAACTGAGTATTAACCTCCCAACCAACTAGGAACAACCTCTTCGAATCCTTAGATCTAGGAATCCTTACAGTTTCTTGGCCCCGAGCCCAAAATTCCTAGCAACAATTGTGTCCCTGTGAGAGTCCTCAAGACAAACTGTTCACTAAAACTTCTTCTTTCCTTTCTCCCTCCTCCTTCTTCCCCCAAATTTTCTTACCTTCCAAAAACCCAAGATCCCTTCCCCAAGTTCCCCCCTCTCCCTTATCCTCGTCCCTTGAATACCAATCCCTCCTTCCATTTATCCAACCTCCTTATCCTCCATTAATTCCTCAACCACCTTATCCCTCCCATTAATTACTTCAACTACCAATTTAATTAATTATTAAAATAAATTTATGGAGACTTTATTATAATATTAATAAAATTGGTAGTTGAAGTAATTAATGGGAGGGATAAGGTGGTTGAGGAATTAATGGGGGATAAGGCAGTTGGATAAATGGAAGGAGAGAGTGGGATTCAAGGGAGGACGATAAGGGAGAGGGGAGAACTTGGGGAAGGGATTTTGGGTTTTTGGAAGTTAAAAAAATTTGGGGGAAGGAGGAGGAAGAAAGGAAAGTAGGAGTTTTAGTGAATAGTTTGTCTTGAGGACTCTCACAAGGGCATCGTTGTTGCTAGGAATTTTGTGCTCAAGGGTGAGGAAACCGCAAGGATTCCTGGAGCTAGGGAGTTAAAGAGGTTGTTCCTAGTTGGTTGAGCTCAGGTTAATATTCAATTTGGGCAGGATCAACATCATCAACCAGGAAAGGGATAAATCAACTAAGCTTCAGGTTGAGGTAAATACCTTATGCATTTTCTGCTATCATTATGTTGTTGTTAATTATTATAATATTGTTAATATATTGTTGTTGTTATGCTAGTATGTTATTGTTTCTATGTTGTTAATTATTATGTTGTTAGTATGTTGTTGCTGCTAGACTAACAATTATTTTGTTGGTAGAAGAGTATCAAGAAAGAATATTCTAAATTAAATAGCAGTAATTAAAGAAGTACATTAGAAATAATTTATGTATTTATTTATTTTTATGAGGCTTTGTAATGAATGCCTCTACAATATTGTTTTCTCCAGGATATGTAGATGAAAAAATGTTAGGAACTAAGATAGACCTTATGTCATCCTTGAGCATACACCAAGTTATGCTTCTAGATACTAATGGAGAAGCTCAAGTAGATGTAGCAAGAACTTGTCAATGTTATGCTCAAGAAATTTCTTTCAAATCTTCTTGGCTGACTTTGTCAACATAACTAGTTCTCGAAATGGATATTGGAGGAGTAGAAGAGTACCATTGTAGATAATAAGTTAGACAATATAGTGCTTCAGCCAATGATGGCGTGAGATTATTTTTATCAAAGACATGGAAGACATATAATTATTTATTTTTCTTGCGAATCTTAATTAATGAGAAGGACCATCTTGCAATTCATAGTTACTACTCCTCCAAGAGCCACTATTAAGAATTGCAATGAAAATATGATTTACTTTGTATTTTAACCAACACTTAAAAGTATTGGGTATTGTGTAATTTAGTGCAAAATTGAACATAGTGAATTGGTTCATACACCATATCACACCATGTGATTGTCTAGAAAGTGTAAACAAGTTTGGAATAGCCACCATATGATCTTCACACTGGTTCCTCGAAGGTAGTTTGGGGGAAATCTAATGAAGGAAAAAGCATTTTTAGTGCATTTGATTATTCTTTCCTATATTTTCTTAAAGAGGTAAGAAAAATCAAAATATATTAAATATTTCTAAATGCTCATCCATTTTCATGGTCGAGGAATCAACTATAGTCCCTTCTAGTTATTTCATATGGACACAATAAGTATGTTCCTTTCTATCATCTCACTAAATGATCCCTAAATGGTAGGCCTATGGCCTATGAACATGGATCTCACAAAAATGGATCATGTGAAGGATTAATAAATAGATTTTTTGTCTCTACAAATAATTAGAAGAGGGGGAGTATAAGTATGTGCATGAACATGGATCTCATGAACATGTTAATCCTTTGAAGGATTAACAAGTATATTTATTGTCTCTACAAATAATTACTAGAAGAGGAGTATAACTATTTGCATGATTTCTCTTGGATACTTGTCTTTGTGTTGTTCTTCTCTCAATTAATTATTTTATATATATTGTGGTGCTTCTCCTCATTCTTTAACTTGCCCGACTATCAATGAAGGTTGGTTATGCCAAGAATAATTGTTGGATACATAATCATTGTGATTGTGTTACTTGTAACAATATTGTAAGTATGAAGAAATGTAGGTGATAGGAAGAGTCATCCATTAAGGAAGACCAACAATCATTTACTTTTTCTTTATTCACCTTTCATGTCAATGCAATACACAACAATGGAGTTAGATTTTTTTTTGAATGATTAGCCTGACAGTGGTATTAGAGCATGAGTTAACTCCATGATTTCCCTTGGCGTTATCTTCCTTCCTCACGAGTAGAAAACGCCTTCAGACTCTTGACTGTCAATATGTTGATTATCTAATCGATTTTTGTAGAATGTACACACTAGGGTTTCTCTCCCTCATTTATCTCATGCCTATGGCTGTTCACATGGATGGTCCTTGACAAAACTCATGCCCCCATCATCTGTCCATTTTTCTTTGCTCAAAGGATGCTTATCCAAAATTTGGAACCCACAACTAAAAAGTATATATTATTTTTTACTTGTCTCGTCACATGTCCATGATTTTTTCAAAGAATTCTTATTCCCTAACTCATGCTCACACAAAAACTAATTATTTTTGCAACCTTAACCTAATTTCCATGCATTCCAACAGTGACTCTTCCTCTCTAAAATATTTTGACTAGATCTCTCCGAACTCAAGAAAATATTGATGCCAAAACCCTATAATACATCCACCATACTAATTTTCCTAATCCAAGAGAACTTTGGTGTCATTCCTCAACTCCCAACCACTTGGCCTTCATTGTTGGTGCGAATAATAAAACTGGTAGGGTGAGAGAGGCCTCAACCCAAAATATTTTAAGTGATATATTACATCCAAATCAATGTTCCTTATCCAAGGACTACCTGTTATGCATCATGTTCACCATTAGGTTTGTTGGTTGTGTCAACTGTGATCAATTTGGAAAACCACCCAAAGATTTCATGACTAACAGAGTGCGACCAATTCATCCACTTGGAAACTGAGTTAAGTATAGCCATTGGTTATGGTTCTTTGACTCAAGGTTATCAAATTGTTGTACCTGTAATTTCAACATGTTGCATATGTAGCATCCCAATTCAATCCTATTGCATAACTCAAATTCTCATAACCATGTGTACTCTTCCCATGAAAGGTGAAATTTTTTAATGCCAAATGAAGATGTTGGGTATCAACACATGGACTTACTTCTCTCTTATGCACTTGTCGACTTCCTTTCAATTATGCCTTGAGAAACAAGTGAAACATTGTATTCATTTTAACCATTCCTTGGTGAAACTTATACACCTTCAAGACCCCTCTACTCCATTTGGTATCATGGGTTTTGGAAGCACTTCATTTGATGGACAACATGGAGGTAGTAAGAGAAGACTTGGAAATAATAATATTAGAGGCACAGGGGGTTGCATAATATCCATCAAAGATCTGATATTCATTGTACTTGCTATGAAAATAATGGGTTGCATGAAGTGACTGATTGCAAAGTTCCACATGAGAAGATCAAAGGAGAAAGAGGTAAAACTTAAAAACCAACAAAAGGTAAAGCACCTATTGATTAAGTTCTTTCACATTGAAATATAGAAGTAATTGAATATTTGTTTACTGGTTCAATTTCTTCTTGGGGAGATGCATGTATTCTTGACACATGTTCAACCTCCCACATGAAATTTCGAAGAGACTTATTTGAAGAATTTGATGACAATGTAGATGGCTTGGTGTATTTTGCAAATAGATCAAGTGTTAGACCTTTAGGAATTGGCACCATTAGGATTAAGTTTCAGTGACTCCCTTAGTTTCTTCTGCACAATGTACTCTATCTTCTCAAGCTGCAAAGGAGCTTGTTTTCCCTTGTGCACATCAGACAACAAGGCCACTATGTTCATATGTTCGATGGAAAAGTTGAAATACGAAATGATTTTGACAACATTTTTTTCATGACCATAATGTAAGATGGAGGAATGCTGATGTTGAAAGGGAAATATGCCCATACACAAAATGTTGCATACCTCTCTCATCACAATGTAGGTATAATGACATCTAGTCTTTTGCGACATACTATATTTGCCCATATTAATTATGAAAATATTTGTTTGTTGAGAAATAATAGTGTTTTAGGTTTGCCTACTATTCCTAGGAAATTGAAGAAATGTGATTCTTGTATCCTTAGAAAACACAACAAACAACCCTTTCATGATTCTTCTTCCATAGCTTGTAGAATTTGTGTGCCTCTATGCCTATTCCTTCTGCAAATGGACACAAACATATCATGACTTTTATTAATGATTACACCAGGATGTATTGGGTGTACTTGATGAAAGATAAATCACAATTTTTTGAAACTCTTGAAAAATTTCATGTATGGGTTAAAAATGAAGCTCAATATTGTATTGGCTCTCTTCGCACTGATAATGTAAGAGAGTATATATTTAATGAATTTCAAATCTACCTTCACCAACATGGGACCAAACATCAAATCACAGTTTCTTACAATCCCCAAGACAACAGTGTGGATGGATGAATGAACATCACACTCCTAAATATGGTTCAGTCCATGATGTTTTTCAAGAATATTGAATTGATGTTTTGGGTTGTTGTAGCTCTATGTGCAATTTATGTGAAAAATAAGTGTCCATATCATGCTCTTAAAAATAGGACTCTATATGAAATGTGGTATGGCCACATTCCTTCAGTGAGGCATCTGAGGGTCTTTAGTTCCACCTGTTATGCCTTGATTCCTAAGGCGCAAAGAAGCAATCTTGATGCAAGGGGTCAAAAGTGCATATTCTTTGGGTACTCAAATAACACCAAGGGATATTGTATTTATGATGAGACAAATAATAAATTCATCTTTTCAATAGATTTAATATTTCTTGAATCCTCCAAGAAAGATGAAACTGTTGAGAGACAACTTGACCATCTGAATAGATTCACTCATGTAAAGACATATCATGAATTTGATGATGAGATTCCACATGTTGAAGGGGGGATCCTTATCTTGGTTAAATCTCTAAAATGTCCTTTTGAAGCATCATATTCCCTATCAATGTTTCATCGAAACCTACATAAGATATCTAGCTAAACCAAATACAAACAAAGCTTATCAAGAAAAGGATGAGAGATTCAATATGGAAGAATGAGAAAATATATTCAGAGTACTCCAATGGGCTCATGAATGAATGTTGATTGATACATATGATGATCAATATGATACATGATACAATGAATGAGTGGAATACAATCATATAGGGAAGAACATTCCATAATTAAGAAAAACAATCAAGAAGTTAGCTTTCCTTAGGAATGTGTGCATTTATAATTGTGATGGTCTAAAATAGAACTAGTCAGTTAACTCCTATTGAACTAGTGTGTGAAAAATAGAAATTTCTCGAACACCCCCCCTGAACTCACTATGGAGTAAAAATGAATCCCTGCGACTAGGTGATATTAAGTACTCATGTACAATGAAACTAATGAACATTGAATAAAAATGATGAAAGAGGGAAAACAACGTGGGAACAAAACCCCCCTCAAAAGACAATGCATCAAAAGAAGAAAATGAAACTTCTAGAAAACTATGTTCTTTACTCCACGACGATCCCGCAAAGTCCAAAACTTTTGATCACTAAAAGTATTTGTGAAGATGTAGAAATATTTATGGATATGATGAAGTCCTTTGGAAAAATTTCTAGACTTGTACCTCTTGATCCTGTGGACCCATCTGCACCTGAAAATATTTCTTTCTGGTGGAAGTGGAACTATATCCCAAGTCTGATTCTCTAGGAGTGAGCCATACTCCCCTTGCATTGCTTCTTTCCATAATGGATTTCCCACAAACTTACTGTAGGTATGTGGATCTGAAGATTGAACCATATAGAAATGCATGGGTATCGTTGGTTCATAAGTTGAAAGTACATGAGAAGGAACCTCATGCTGAGATCAAGTACTCCTAGAATACAATGGATTCTCTGCAAGGACACCTACTGCCTAAAGTGTGGAATGTGCCCTCTTAGAATCTATTGAAGCTTTGTCGTTGGCTACCTATCTAGCTATACTACCTACTTATTTCCATGTACATAATCCAAGTGTATGGAATTATCTCTGATGTCTGGAACTGATGGAAGAACAAGAGTATCTGCATGTTGCACTGGAGATGCATGCAAATTACTCTCCTTATGTGTAGGTAGAAAACATTAGTCATCGTCAACAAAATTGGTGAGTTTAGACAACCTTGACTTATGATCCACCTTACCAATTGAAATGATAGAATTGACATGCATGTCAAGTACATAAACTAAATATGATGTAAATTCAACGTTTTTTTCCTTTCTAAGTGATCTAATGAACCGAGAGAATATTCATAGAAAGATTTGGAACATGTGAAACATTCTCAAAACTACCATTAGGGAGTTACAATCTCCTCTCTCCTACTACTTCTACTGGAGTATCATCCCCCATGAGAACAAGGGGTCTTGAGCATGAGCTAAAAGAACTGATGAATTTCTCTTTTGTTGCCTTATGATGTGATGCATCAGAATTTATAATCCATCAATATGATGAGGAATTAATTGCAACAAAAGCATTATGATTACCTTTATTAGGAGTAGGATCTTCTTCCTTTTGCTTCTTGACTCCTTTTGGAATGAAGTTTCCAAGGTTTTTCTACTGAAGTACTTGTGCCATAAGATCGATTTTCTTCTTCATGCATGTGGATTATTCATGATTTAGTTTATTGCAGTAAGTGAATTTGTTTCCCTTCTTCTTCTTCTTGGAATTTGAAGAGTATTTGGAACCTAGAGAATCTTTGAAGGGTTTGGAATATCCCTCCTTCTCATTATGTTTCACCATTCCTTTATGTTTGGATGATCCTTTTTCATATTGCATGATGAGTGCATGTTCTTTCAGATCCTTTATTAGGCCCATTTGAATGATTTTTTCCCATTTGAATGATTTTTTCCTGAGCCTCGTGTGTGAGAGAATCAATGAATTGATCCATGGTAGGCATCATCCAATTTGCTCGCATGAGATATCTTCCATAATGGAAAGTGGAAACATAGACAACATATTATGGTCCTAGATTGGTCAATATTGTTATAATAAGTTGGTCCACTTGTTTAGAATTATCAATACCACAAGATGCTAAGCTCAATATCAAATATTTAAACTTAGTAAATAAATCTTGTATGTTATCAAAACTTTTAGGATCCAAAGTATTCAACTCTAACTCAAGGATATGACCTCTCATTTGATCCCTCTTTCCAAAGATAATTTCCAAGGTGGTCTAGATTGCATTTGGAGTCTTGCATGCAGCCACATGAAACCATAAATCAGTTGAAATCAACTCAAGAAGAAGTCTTGTGGCCTCATCCTTTTGGTTCGCCCATATAGTCTTCTCAATTGCCGATGTATGTTTTGTTTCTCTCCACATTGTCAAATTGTGCAATCCTCTCCTTTTGAGTAGGAATTCAGCCTTGGGATTCCAATCAAAATAATTGTATGGTGAGAGGATTACCACCAAATTTGACTATAGAATTGGTGATGTATCCATCTCTCCCACTACTTCTGAGAAACCCTAAAATTCGTATCAATTTCAGGAGATGATATTCCGACTTCCTTTCTGAGAAAATTGTGAGAAATTTTGTAAAACGGTTGAAAACCCACTTTCGAAATGGGTCAATTTACCTTGAAATCAATTTTTTTCCTCAGAAAATGAATACTTTGGGAGAAATCGAGATTTGAGTGGCACAAAGTTTTCTCAGATCAAAAATCACGTCACTTTTCAGGAGGCAATTTTGGGGAACAATGTTTGAGCAAACGGTGAGGAATATTTCCAAACGGATGAAAACACACTTGAAAAATGAATTGATTTACGTCTCATGCAAGGTTTTTTCTTAGAAAGCTAATATTTTGGGATAAATAGCTTTGTATTTTACATGCATTCTGCTCATAGAAACTCTGATTTTCCTTATTCTTTGGCTTGCTCCAAGTGGCTTAGATTTGATACCATGTAAATGTTTCATCAAAACATGCATATGAGATCTAGCTAAAGAAAATTAAAACAAATCTTATAAAGAAAAGGATGAGAGATTCAAAATGGAAGAATGAGAAAATATATTCACAGTACTCCAATGAGTTGATCAATGAATGATGATTGATACATATGTTCATGAATATGATACATGATACAATGAATGAGTGGAACACGCTCATATATAGGGAATAACATTCCATAATTAAGAAAATAAATCAACCAGATATATTTCCTTAGGAATGCATCCATGCATAATAGTGATGGTCTAAAATAGGAAGTCTAAAATAGAACTAGTCAATTAACTCCTATTGAACTAGTGTGTCAAAAATAGAAATTTCTTCAACATTCCCCACATGAAGAAGTTCACACCACTTCATTAGAGAATGAATTTCATTTGGGTTTTGTGATCGAGAGGAATGAAAAGTTGAAACTTTATGAGAAATTGACACCATCTCAATCAATTGAGCAACCTGGATCATCTCATAAAGGTCCAACAAAATGGATCACAAAAAAAATTGAAAGTGTTCATCCTGACCAGGCCAAAAATATAGGAACCATAATGTCATCAAGACAATATGGAGGCAATGTAGATAATTCAAACTCATGTGATGTATATGAAATGGATGTTTCATATAATTGTGAGTTGAATTTATATACTAACATTGAACGAAATTCCTTTGAAGAAGACATTTCTCATGGTGAATGGAAATAAGCCATGTAGAAGGAATATGAAGCTCTCATAAAGAATGGGACATGGAAGTTGGTGGATCCTCCATCCACAACCAAACCAATAGGATGCAAGTGGGTATTCAAGAACAAGTACATATCAGATGGCTCACTTGACAAGCACAAAGAAAGGCTCGTGGAAAAAGGATTTTCACCAAAAGAAGGTGTTGATTATGAGAAAAAATATTCCCCCACAACAAAATGGGACTCCATCCATACTCTATTTTCCATGGTAGCATAGAATGGATGGAAAATTCATCAAATGCATGTGAATACTTATTTCTTGAATGAATAATTGAAGGATAATGTTTTCATGTCTTAACTAGAGGGATTTGTTGTGAAGGGACATTAACATAAGGTATGTAAGCTCATCAAATCCTTATATGGCCTGAAACAAGCATCGAAAGGATGGTATGAAAAGTTAATTGAGCATCTTATGAAATTGGATTCCAAGAATTTCAATCTTGATGATGCAATTTTGATTGTCAAGAAAGTTGGAAAAATTGTTGTATATCTTGTAGTATATGTATGTGATCCGTTGATAATAGGGAACAATGAAAGCTACATTGCATCCATAAATAAAGAGTTGAATAAAGGCTTCAAGATGACATATTTGGAACATCTTCACTACTATTTGGGCATTGAGGTGATTCAAAATCCAAGGTATATAGTCATCTCCCAGAAGAAGTACATTGGAGAACTGTTGAACAATTTTGATCTAGTGGAAGTAAGATAGATAATACTTCCTAAAAGATGTCTATACTTGGTTGCATCCTTAAATTCATTCTCTTCTTTTGATGCGGGTTTCAAATTTTGTTCCATTGGAGTAGAAATGAAATAAAATTTTTACTCCAATGTACTCCTATTTCTACTCCAATGGAACAAAATTTGAAACTCACATCAAAATAAGGGAATGAATTTAAGGATGCAACCAAATATAGACAACTTGTTGGAAGTATTATCTATCTTACTACCACCAAACCAAACATTTCATTTGTTGTTGGGATTCTTTCTTGGTTCATAAAAAATCCTTGTGAAGGACATTGTTTTGGACAAAGGTACTCTAAGGTGGATGACTTCAACCTTGTTACCACATATATCGCATGGGATTGCACATGTGTTACTTTATTGCATGAGTCCAATTTTGGCAGGTTTATATCTTGATCCTATCTTTCAAAAGGTTGGGACATTGATAGAGACAACTTATAGCAAGGGATGCAAAGTAGCTTATGTGGTGGATCGTCACGACTTAGTTGTTTCTTTAGAGAAGAATATCATGATTGATGGTGCTTCGAGGCTTAGAAGTTTTTTCTTATAGTTCTTTGGTCAATGAAAAGTGAGATACTTATTGGGCCTATGGCATATATTTGGTGGATGCATCGTGTGATCCTAGTTCATAGTAGACTTATAAATATCTAACACATGGTCCCTTTTTATTATGACTTTGGTTTGATGAGTTTTACTAGGAGAAATGACCACGGTCTGACAATCTTATGAAGTGTACCCTCATTGGTACAAATACGAAGACAATCATATTATTATCTTGTTGGACCACCACTATATGCATTAAAGTATAATTTTTTTAAAGTGGATAAATACCCTTATACATTGAGTGTTATCTTGACCTCCATGAGATATGGCACATTGAGTACTTGATTAAAATATTATAAAGAAACCATGTGCTTTAAAGGGGGACATGTGATCATATTTAATATTATAAAGGGGAATGATTTATTTCTAAAGCATAAAGTATGTGAAGGGGAACATGAGTTAAAATTCCTATGGAGCCACCCCACACTTGAAAATGTAGAAAATGATCTAAAGATTTATTTTAATATTATATACAGGGAGCACCTTTTGAGTGGGCCCAACTACTAGAAGAAACTCAGTGCCCCCCCCCCCTTTTCAAAATCTGGCCATTGGGGCTATGGTGTTTTATGTCTCCCTTGGATCATTGTAAATGTTGTTGAAGGAATAGTTATCGGTACCCATTATTTTATGTCTACAACTGCTCTTGGATGGTCTTCTTATGCATCCTAAAGGTTGGGGCTGTGGTTGTTCTTCAAGTTTGTTTTATCTAGAACTTCTTCATCATTGTTTGTGGAGATGATTTTTGTGGGTAATCTTGTTCCATCTTATCATAAGTTGGTCATTTGAGACAATTTCCAAGACGTATTTCTCTCAATGTATGGTGAAAACACAGAAAAACATTTCCTGATAAATGTCATCCTCCATTGTCTTATGCTTGTCTGATTTAGAAAGATTATGTGGTGAGTTTTTCTTGGACTATTTACAAGAATTGTAAGTTTTAGTTCATATCTAACTTGTATTTTTCAGTTAGAATTCCCTCACCTTTTATGTAGTTTGCCCCCTTTTTTTGCAGTCTAGACCCCATTCACCCAATGTAACACCTCACCATGGGACGATATGAAATAATATATGCTAACTTAAACACATGCATTAAGTGTAAACAAAATTTTATACTTTCATACATGGAATAACCTACAACATATTCATAATTATTGTACAATTTTTCCAATGCTAAATATCCCAAATTTGAATCCAAATATACGAATCTAAATCAAAAGATGAGATAAATAGGAATTAACTTTATGATTAAAATATTTAGGTAGAATAATAGCAAAATATACCAAGTGAAATACCTCCTCCCTAGTCTGTTGAATATGACCATTTTATTTCTCGTAGTGGGAAGATGCTTCCAAGTATTTATTTTTTCCACTTTCCTAGAGGGAAACAACATAATCCTCCCAACCAACTAGGGGCCCGACCGACTTCCTAGCTCCAAGAAACCTTTTCGTTTCTTGGCCCTCCATTCTCATGACTTCAAGAAAAACAAATCACATATGCTCTAAGAAGACCATCACAAGAAATATATCTTCCAAGAATTATCCAAACTCTCCACCCCCTCAACCTCTCAACATCCTCTCTTATTTATCAAGTTTCCATACACCCTTCCACAAGTCTCCTCAACTACCCTCATTATTAGCCATCAACCTCTGTTATCTATATTTTTGGGAAAATTTTAAAATAAAACTAAAATATAAATGACTTGCATTAAACAACAATAAATAAAATGAAAAATATTTCTTCTCATGCTAACTACTAAATGCAATTTGAAAATTTTCCCCAAATGTACATGGCAACCCACAATGCTCATTTAATTCATTATACCAACCATCAATCAAATTCAAAGAAGGTATTTAATGCTTCTAGATATTTTTTTATGCAATATAATTTATATAGTCAATAAACATTCAATTAAATAGTTAATAATCTAGTTTAATACTTGATATATTAATTAATTCTACTAGTGTACATGTGTAGGTTATGTGTGTGTAGCTAGCAATAACATATCTCATGCATGTACTAACGATAAACAACCATTGCCTCTAGTGCATAGTTCCTATATGATCACACGAATGCATGAAGGACAACAGATCAAGTAATGCATGATTTAATAATCTTAAAAAAAAAATTACAATAATTCATCAATAACTCATTATCACACTTAAAATATCAAAAGGGAATCAAAAGAGGGTTTTAAACATGGTAGTAACCAAGTGAGTAAATAATAGTGACACATATAATCCCCAATTAGTATTTTCAACAAACATCAAAGAATCATTCTTTCCTAACCTACTTCCATCTTTCATCCTATCCTTTCCTCTGTTGGACTAAGTTGGAGTGTCAAATATATTGATCAAACTTCAAATAGAGCCTGTAAGAGAAATTTTCATACATATCAACCAATATTCCCCAACAGGAAACTAGAAGTCACCATCACACATCTAGGGGAGTGTGAATTCACACAAACCTCCCACAACTCTAGGTTTCAAAGGATAAACGATGGGAAATACCTCCACCCCTCCTCATAGAACTAGGGTCAACACCCTACATCAATACATACTATGCACCTATTGTTCTTAGAGTCACATTATCAAACAACCACTCTAGGCAAGTCGTATGTCCTGTCAAAACCACACTTACCACATATCATAGCAATATTTTGAATCATAAATTAAATAATAAGTACAAATTATAGTATGCATTATCTTCTTGATGTCTACGACATTCAAGTTACCTTAGCACTATAATCATTTGGCTATCACATAGCTCCTCAACCTATAAGTTAGTTCACCAATAACTCAAATCCATGCATATACATCATAATTTCATATAAGGATCCATATCTGTATCAAAATTCAATTAAGAAATATATCCTTATTATATCATTACTTGCATCTATTATGCATGCATAACATAACCCAAATTGGTATCCATATACCAAATTCGACATTTCAATTTGCATGTTAAAACAAATAAAAAAAGAGCTATCATCATCATGAGTATATGTAGTAAAAATAGTATCATGCAACACATAAATAGGTCCATATGTACACATCTCAAATATCTATCTCAATATAATATGGCCCAAACAAATGTTAAGCATTGAATTACTAATATGAGTATATAACAATGGTCTAACTACCTAACACCAAGATATGGGGTGTTACACCCAACAAGGAAAAGAAATTGATATATTCCTTTCCATCCATTATTTCTTCCTGAAACTTTGGTAATGCAGTAGTAGAGATTGAGTTTAGTAAAGGAAATATTTAAGAGATTATTGCTACCAAATACAGTGCCAAACTGTAAAAATTGTGGGGCATTGATATACCGTCTCTCTTGCATTTTTATGGACCAAAACTGGGGCACTGGTATACCCTCTCTCTTGCATTTTTATGGACCAAAACTACTTGATATCCTAAGCATAAAGGGGGGAGTCTTTCCTAGGGTTGCATACAAAAAATACCTTGTATAAAACCTTTTCTATGACACAAACCTCAGACTTCTACAAGGATTCTCACCAATTGTTTGTCTAAATGCCCCTACCAAAATCTCTCATATTTTTGTCAAGGTCTTGCTGGATTTGATTGTATGCTAGATTGTGGTTGTAGTGACAAGTGTTTTACATTTGGAGACACTTACTTATCATGCTATAAGAAAATATTAAATTCTGATGACGGAATTTCATGCTTTCTTCCAAAACCGATTTTATTTCATGAAGTTGCATGCAAACTATTCGAAGAGATGTCCAAATGAACCCTCTTATTTTTGCATAGAAAGTACTTACTAAAACATTGTTAGTTTATTTAAAAGGGGAATTCAGAGGCTTGTATCCTGGTTTTCTATGAACCCTGAGATTTAAAAGACGTCTTTATTACTTTGTTTGTTCAATTTCAACTAGAACAACTACAATATGTGTGAGGAAATATGAACTAGCTTGCATCTTCAACAATGTTTTATTTTCTTATCTTTATTAATTGGTAAATTCAGTTGTATTTTTGATCATATATATGTATTCGTAACACCATTTTCAACATTTGTTCAAGGTTAAGACTAGTTGTCAAGTCTACATTCATTTTTTTTTTGGAAAAGAAATATATTTCGAATATAGTGTACAATATTTTCATAACATCACAATGATATGCAAAATATAACCACTAGTTTTAAATTATCCTAAATGTGTTTTGAATTCATGTTATATATGTGTCTAGTGTAACTCTTCATGTTCTTTCATTTTCTATTTGAAATAGACGTAAGTTCTGTCATCAAAGCTTGTGAGTAATCTTGTGCTTAGAAATTCCCTTAGCTGGCTTGAATTTAAAAGGTAGTATAGAAGTACCTACTTGAAGAGTGTATAGCGTGTTGTATGGTGGATTTTCCCCTAGTCAATTTATTCGATCCCAAATCCAAAAGGGAAACCTTTTTATTATATTAAATATGGCTACAGATATTACATGGTGTTTGAAATATTTATAAGAATTTTCCATTATAACCATAAGAAAGGCACTAGACAAACAAGATTAATACAAATAGAACAATTGACATACACCCTTTATATAGATTCCATTTAAGCCACTTCCACCTAAGAAGAGCAGAGATGGAAGAGCTTAGGTGACAATGGATTTTCCTCTGAGTTGCCCTTAATTTTTCTAATGTGTTGACCTTTATTGGACAAACTAAGTTGTAAAATTTTGGCGCCCCGACAGTGGTAGCATTTTGGCACCATTGTGAAGGAGCGAAGGTCCATTTCCCAAAAATATGGAAGAGTAAGCTTCCATAAGTTTGATGAGTTTCAATTTAGTATGACATTAAGACATTCATCTTGGAGACTCATCAAGTCAGGACTTCATGCAATAGATATCTTACTTGAAGTTCCACCCAGAAATTGGTTTGAAGATTTGACGATCCTAAGAAGGTATATTGTAGGCGATTAAGAAGGGAATCCCAAGCCTCCTTAAACATGGCCATTAAAGTAGTTCAAGGCATCATATGTTTATTTGAGACTTCAAGTAAACCCTTTTACCAAAGAGCCATAGAAACCCCTTTGTGGGTTAAGAATGCTTGCAAGGCCTTGGATGTCACACGTATTCGAGGGGCCTCACATGTCATGCTTTATAAGTAGCAGAAGTGGCTATCAAATTTTACTAGAAATAATGTCATTATCATTGTAGAGCATCTAGCCAAATTTTACAATTAGGTAGCAGATGAAGGTGTAGTTGAAGGGCATGAAGATGTAGTAATGAAGTTATTCATGTTATCCCTAGAAGAAGAGGATAAAGTGTGGTTGTGTGGCCTACTTGATAATAGCATCCACTTGTGGGACGAATTTCACACAACCTTCATGAAATGATGGGCTTTGTGTAAATATGGTAGAATGCTTCTATCCCAGCTTCATGAAATCAAGAAGAAGGAGAATGAGATAGTCAAAGAGTTTGATGATAGTTTTGGTAATATGGTTGAATTGATCCCAAAAATAATTAGGTTGAAATATGATGCAATCCTCCTTCACTACACAAACACATATGAAGGACACTTTGGCGTTATATTGAGAGAAACGTTTCCCAATACTCTAGAATATGTACACTATTGGGTACAGAATATAGAATATAACATGCTCTTGTCCAAGGTTGGCCTTATGAGTTTTACCAGAGCATCTACCTCTTGGGAAGAGATGAAACCTAGGACTATGTATACAGTTGACCCAATTCAAGATCCCATAAGAGCATTGACCATTAAGTTCAAGAATTTGTCTATTGATCGCATCCAATATCAAACCAATTTTTTGAATATAATGACAAATCTTGAGAAAGATAGAGGGAAACAAGGTGTCTATTAGCTAAGCAAACAACATAATCAATTCCAACCCCGAGGAAATGGAGGGTGCAATAGGAATATGGATTCCCAAGAACATATATTTCCAAAAAGCTTTGCCCCAAAGAACATGGTTAGTCAAGAAGAAGTGCCCCGGTGTTTTCCTTTCGATGAGCGACATAATGAGAAAGCTTGTCCTAGAAATTCCAGACAAGATAGAGCAAGAGGCCCTCGGGGTATGGATAGTCTAAATTGTGTTGAAGAAGATGATTACATATGCATTATTCAACATAAACCTATTTATTTGACCAAATATGATATGAGGGAAGCTAAAGAGAAAATAATAGACATTGTCAGGATTTCCAAGCTGAGAATGCTAAATTTTGTGGGTGAGGAAGCGAAGAATGACCTTTGAAATTAGAAATAATGAAATATTAAGGAAGTTATTGGGGTTTATCAAGGTGTTAAGTGGGGTAATCACCAAGACAAGAGTGATTTGATGAAAAACCACATTATTCACAATCTAGGAACATCGCAGACTCGCTTGACACCAATCCCAACAATAAGCAACGATGTGGATTTGAATATAGATGATACTAATGCGTTGGCAAACATCATGGTTTCGATCCCTTTGTCTGAATTGATTAATATCCCATCTAAAATGGAAAAGGTTAAACAACTTATTTTTTGTTAAGAGAAAAGTGAGGATGCCCCTATAATATTGCAGTGTATGCATCAATGAGCGAAGGATGGGGGTAGTCCTCCATTTTACATCGCATTAGGAAATAATGGCTTCCTATTACATGATTGCATGATATATTCAAGAGCTTCTAAAAATGTTATTTCATTAGAATTTATGAACCAATTGGGACTGAATACCACCAGAGAATATATGAACCTTTGTGCGCTAGATTATTGACATATTAAAGTCTATGGTTTGATCAAATATATGAAGGTGAAATTGGTGGTTTATCTTGATATTTCTCTTTTGATGGATGTGTTGATTGTTAATATCACTGATTCTTAAGGCATGCTATTATCTAGGAGGTTGGACACCAATTTGGGTGGTACTTTGCAAATGGACTAAACTTACGCCACCATCCCCATGTGTGAAGGAACATTCATCACTCTATTACACATTATTTTGATCACCCTAGTGATCCACTGACAACATGTGTTCATGTTCCCAGAAAGGATAAAAGATTATTTTTCCATGAGGAAAGTGATTGTCTTTCTCTTCTCAAAAACCCTATTAAGGAAGATCGTTGCACCCTGCAAAATGCATGGGGTGCAACGATCCCTGATCATCACATCCTTCTCTAGATCTAGATCATCACATCCTTCTCTAGATCTAGACTATGACGTATCCACAGACTGTACTATACTTAGGGTGTGACGATGTCAAAATATAAGGAAAATTCAAACTTCATGAATGTTCTAGAATGGGATCTTTTAGAAGATGAGGTGGCCTTTGAATGGTTTGGATCTTACTTGCTTATCTGATTTGGTGGGATCATCCTAAGCTCCTCAACCATCTCTCTTTCACCCTATATAAAGAGGGATCTCTCATGGAAAAGGCTAACGTTGAATATGCTAAGATTTGTATGGAGAGTTTCTACTTCTTCTTTGGAGCATTGCTTTAGTTCTACAAGCTACATGGTGGATCTTCTTCATTCAAAGGATTTGGAGCAAGTGTGTGTGTTGCAGCAAAGGGCCATTGAAAGGGGACCTTGTGACATCAAGGCTTTGGTTGCAATCTCTACTTTCATTTTAATATGATACAATGATATGTTCCTTTCCCATAAAACTAGTCTTGCTTTATTGTATGACTCCTTGATCACATACATAGGTTCTTGTTGAGTATATTATATTTATTTCACTTTGGTTGACTTGTGTTCCCTTGCAGGTTGAATATATTTGGAGAATTGGGATGGAGCTTGGATGGCAATGGCAAGAGGAAATGACATTTAAACGATATATTGTCTATCTCTTGTTAACTAGTAAACTCAATACTTAGAACTTAGGGAAAATCTTGTATTCTATTATGTTTTGTTCTAGTTTCGGGTGGATCTAGGGAGATTTTATTATGTCCACATTTACCGATTAATCCAATAACACACTCTTCATAGGAAGCCTACTGATAGATATCATTTAGAAGATCTTGAGGACCCTATGAACAAGTTAGTTTAGTATGAGAAAGATATTGGGAATAATGTGATTTCAGTAAAATGCAGTCACACCTGATGAGGAAATTTGTGAAGGTGAAGAATATAATAAAGTGTGGAAAATGAATTTTGATGGAGCTAACTCTCGTTCAAGTGCTAGAGTGAGGATTGTTTTCACATCTGTTGAAGGAGATAAGAATTCATTTGTGTATCATCTTGAGTTTGAGTGTAAAAATAATGTAGCCGAGAATGAAGCTTTACATCTTGGATCGGAGTTATCCTTGGACATGGGTATAAAGTTCCTGCAAGTGATTGGTGATTCAGATATTATAATATTGTAGGTTAAGAGGAAATTATCTATGAATAATGAAAGGCTCAATAGATACAATAATGAAAGGCTCAATAGATATAGGAATGAAATATGGGATGGCATTGAGATTTTTCGAAGATTTTGATAGTAGAGAAGTTCCTAGAGAATATAATCTCGAGGTTGATTCATTGGTAGTGGAAAAATCCACTTTAGAGCCATGTGAGGTGTTTGTCTCTAGGGATTGTAATATGTAATTTATTTTCAGGCCCTTAGTTCCAGATAACTATGAACATTGGAATATTTTCTATAATGATGCTCAAATTTTCAGGTTTATGAACAATTTGTGTGAATTCGAGGACAATTGTATCAATTGGAAAGGACATGATGATGTTGGAAATTATAAAATGGAGGAACATCCAAAGAACATGATTCCTCAAGGGTTTGTTCCATTGGAGAAGTTTTTTAATAGGAACGATATGTACAAGAAGCCACCTAGTGATGATCAACCCCAAGATGTCTTCGAGATAAATATTGGATATGATGGGATTCCATGAATAATTAAGATTGGAGAGGAAACATCACCCAAAGAAAAGAAGAAGATGGAAAATCTGATCAAGGAGTACAAAGATATATTCTTCTATTGCTACGATGATTTAAACGTGTATAAATTATCCAAAATTGGATCCAGGAGACTTCTTAGGTCCAGAAAAGGCTCAAAAATGAAATTTCTCAAAATTAGACGAAACCAATTCCACTGTGATCGACTTGTTGCACTGATTTTGGACATAGATTTACTTTCTCAAACAGATGTTGTATGCGAAAGTTATCACACACTGATCATCTCACCAAACAACAAAAAATTCAACAGGTCAACGAGAAAAATTCAATGATGATGCTAGCATGGCATCCGACTAACGTCATCATGATGACATCCACAAAGAAACATGTGGCAACATAGGCAACAAGGTGACTGGGAAATGACAGGGACCAATCCCACTTCACCAAATGGCACATGGTGGACCAAAATAATGTTGGAAAGTGGCATCGTTGAGGACCAATGAAAGGGTGTCATGTGGCCCAAACATGGGCTACCATGTGGCACCCAATCACCAATTGAATGGAAAAATTATTTTTGAGCTGATAGGGTTCGACCCCATGACCTATTGAAAGAGAAAACGCCTGGAGAAATGATTGAATGCCAACGTGCCAAAACCATTGGTTGTGATTTAAAACCCACTTTATTTTAAATAAAGTGCAAGGTATAAAGTGTTGGGGCGAAAGGGGGTTGGGGCTAAGCCTGAGCCTATCGTTTACTATAGCGTTCTGACAACAATATAAAGGAGTGCGTCGCCTATGCCTAACCAACAAGCACGTGGAGTTAGCACGACTCCACCAAACGAGGTGGGGTTTGGAACCATGGGTAAGGCGCACCGTTTGGGGACTTAGTCCTATCATTAATCGCCATATGATCCAGCTTTCGGGCTAGAGGCTACCGCACAACCCTTTGGGCTGGCACTTGGCCATATGTAGTTGGCATGCACTAGGTATAAGGGGCTTAGCCAAAATTTATATGCAAAGTGGGTTATTTATTTTAGGTTATGGATTTTTAATTGATTTTTGGCTTGTTAATAGAGGATTTTGCCCATTATTGGGGGATATAGGGCCCTTTTTGAGGCCAGCGTTTGGGAGGAAGTTGGGGGAAGATAACCAATTTCAGATCTATATAAACTAAGCCTTCTTGAGGCCATGAGAGGAGATTTAGATAATATTTATTCTAAAGGAAAGAAAAAGCAAAGCCATTTTTATGCAAGGAAGTTGTTGAGGAGTGCACCTTTGTGGGCCATTTCTAGGAGCTCTGGTCATTCGATTTGAGTGTTGTTTATTTTTTTGGGTTATAGAGATCTGGGAGAACAATACTAGATCAGTCTTGTATCCTTTTGGCACTGCTGGGATGTACTTATTGAGATTCTAACAGAAATAAAGAAGCCTCACCCACTAAGACAAAGGCCTAGAGATGTAGGCAAGATTGTCGAACTTCATTATCACATTGGTGTTATGGTTTGCTGTTGTTTATTGCTTAATTTCAGTTATATACATGATCACGCGACTGTGATAACTTCTCATATCTTCTTCCTCTTTCATTAATATTCCTTAAATGGTTAATAAACACATGCATAATAACTCAACCACAATCCTTAAAAGATCTTTTCGGATCAATAAAGGAGAGATTATTCAACAAACATTTCCTCTTAAAGAGGGGTAAAATCATTTCAATTTTTTTTTAAGGAACATCAAACCTAAAATTTACCCCGTGATACATAAGGAGCTATAGAAGATGCTCGCGGATAACATCATCAAACCCACTATACACTCCTCATGGGTTTCAAACTTGATGGTTGTGAGAAAGAAGAATGGAGAGATTATAATATTTATTGATTTTAGAAATATGAACCAACTCTCTCTTAAAGACAATTACCCCCTCTTGAATATGGAGTGACTTTTGCAAAGAGTCATGGGAGCAATAATGATTTCTATGCTCGATGGTTTTTTTGTATATAATCAAGTCTTAGTTAAGAAAGAAGACCAGCATAAGAAAACTTTCATGACACCGTGGGGTGTGTTCGAATACCTCAAGATTCCCTTTGGATTACTCAATGTTGGATTCAATTTCCAAAGGGAAATAGATTTTTCATTCAGGTACATAATTGATAAGTTGATTGAGAAATATAAAGATGATCTTACAATGTTTTCTAAGGATAGATCTTCTTATATAGATCCCAGGAAAGTTTTCAAGAGGTGTTGTTGATACGATATTTGTTTGAACCCTAAGAAGTTTTCTTGGGGGGTATGTCACGTGATGTTGTTGGGACATATTATTTCAAAGGAAGGAATTCACGCTGAAACTTCTAGAGTAGATTCCATAAAGAAGGTACCTCTCACAGAGAATAGAAAGGATATGTAATCTTTTTTCGGTAAAATAAACTTCATCGGGATGTTTTTCACAAATTTTTTTAAGGTTGTAAAACCTTTATCCAATATGTTGAAGAAATATTGCCAATTTACATGGGATGAGAAAAGAAGAAAATATTTTAAGAAAATAAGGGAAGCAATTCCTCCTCGTTCTTAGTAAGTCCTGATTACTCAAAGGAATTCATTCTATTTTCATTTGTTTCTAAAGACATTATTATTGGAGTGCTTCTACAAAATAATGATGATAATATGGAGCAAGCCATAGCCTTTATGAGAAATATCCTTAGGGATTATGAACTTAAGTATTTCACTATGGAGAAACAAGCGTACACCTTATTTCAACCCCTTAAACATTTTATGATGTATATAGGTTATTCAAGGATCACGACCTATGCCCCTCACTCTGCTGTGAAATATATTTTGTTACAACAAGATTGTTTGGGTACCAAGGGAAATTGGGTTCCTAAGATAGAAGAATATGATATGTTGATTAAACCCACAAAAATGGTGAAGGGAAAAGGATTGGCAATGATTTTAGTTGAGGGAAATGAGAAGGAATTGGGATTGAATTTCATTGATATGGTCTCCGTAGTAATCAAGGAGATTGAGAGAGATGAGTGGTACATGGATATCATATATTTTCTCAATAATGTTTCATGTCCAGATCATATAGTGGGGCACAAAATATGAGACTTTAGACTATGTTCCACAAAGTATTCTTTCATCCAAAATTGTCTAGTATGGAGTGACCTGGATGGCCTAATCCTGAGATGTGTAGGAAAAGGAGAATATGAAAATATTATGGAATATTTCCATTCGGGGTCATGTGGGGTAATGTTTTTTCTCATACCTCAACACACAAAATATTGCGAGCATGATATTATTGTCCCACATTGTTCTCTTATGTACAGGATTTTGTAAAAGTGTGTCACTCATGTCATTTTTTCACTAGGAAGAAGAACTTGTTTGTCTTTCCTCTACAACCGATGGTGGTGGAAGCACCTTTTTAGTAGTGGGGTTTGTATTTCATCAGGGAATTCAAGGATAACTATAGTAATGGCCATAAATGGATTTTCACTGCCACTAATTATTTTACTAGGTGGGTTGAGTCCATTACCACAAACAAGGATACTGAAAAGGTTTTCATGGATTTTATTGAGGAGAAAATTATCATGAGGATTGGTGTGTCCTCGAAAATCACTACTTATGGTGTTAAAGATTTTATTTCCATTGAGATATATGCATTCTGTTTTAATTATGGAATAATATTATCCCATTCCACGAATTATTACCCAGAGGGAAATGGATTGGATAAAATTGAGTAATAAGAACCTTGCAACAATCATAAAAAAGTAGTGGGTGAAAAAAAAAAGAAACTCAGATGGTAAAATAAAATATTCTTTGTGGGTGGATAGAATAACCAAAAAGTAGGCTACCGGTAAGATTCCTTTTCAACTAGTATATAGGCTAGATATCAAATTTCTTATCCACTTGAATATTCATGTGTACCAACTTATACAACACTTTACATCTGACCAAAATGCACTTTAATTACGAATAAATCAATTGATTGATATTGAGGAAAATTGCAAGAAGGCCTTCGATAAGTTGATTAAAAGACAAGAGAAGACCAAGGTGACCTTTGATAAGAGAGCATGTGAAAGACTATTTGAGATCAGAGACTTGGTCCTAATGTGGAACAATCGAAAGGAAAATCTCAGAATGCACATAAATTTGAGAGTTTATGGCTAATTCCTTTCAATATACATGGAAACGTGGGAGTTAATTCTTTCCATCTTAGTCATTTGAATAGTGACAAGTTTCCCTTTCCCATAATTGGGCAGATTCTAAAGTTATATTATCAAAGTGGTGACTAGGTTTTCTACACACACAAAAACAAATGATAAATATGTCAATTTTCACATGCAATTCTATGTGACTAATTTCATATCTGAATTTTTTTTCCTAGTGATCTAACAATAAAACCCTAGTTGTTATCATTGAAAAAATTTACCTTGAAATTATTGACAAAAAAAACATGTAGCGAAAACACAAAGATCAGATATGAATCATCAATACACATGAGCCACAAATTTCAGTTCTGTAATGATCCAAAATTCCTTGTATTTCAAATTGATTCTTAATCTTACATTAACATCCAACCTGATTCGAAAATTATGATCGTCTTGACTATTTCCAAATAAACATGTGAATTCCCTTACTTATACAAAATATCATTAACTGATAAATAACTTGCAGAAAGAAACATGCTGAAAAATGAGAGAAATAGAAACAACAAGAACAAGGCACACTACACAAGTTGATATCAAAGTTCACCCATCTTGGGCTATTTATTCGGGTCTGCCTCCAAATGAGACCACTCTATTAATCCTCAAATGCTTGATACAAATAAAACTCCAACTTATGTTCTTACAATGAACTTCTTATCTGGTGCTCAAACTCAAATATGAGTGTCAAAATCAGCTCCACCTCGATAAACTGAAACTTTTGACTATAAACACTCTATACTTCTCTCAAAGAATACCAAGGATAAAAAATTCACAGGAATGGAATTTTGGCACGGAAAATGATGCAATAGAACTCGCTATGATTTCTCAGTGTGAAAATCAATGTCAAAACAAACTCACTTCAAGTTCTTGGCATCTAAGTATCGTTTGATGCAATGGAAAAGGCATGGTGTTTATATAGTAGGGGTTCAAGGATCGAACCCCACCCAAGCCACTTTATTCTTTGATTGGCATGGTTATCAACTTAATTACATATCCATTGGTGGGATTTACCAATGAAGACTGTTGGTGTAATGGTCAGAGTGTTGTTTATGGTTTGTTAGAATATCATAAGGTCATGGGTTCCAGTCTGCGGACCTCCCCCCATTTGGAATTTCTTACCATAACAAACTTTAAATATAATAAAGCTCGGTAATTCTACAAGTGACATGGTAGCCTAGTTGGTCGAGGTGCTTATTTGAAGTCACTGGATTCATGTGGATAGATTGGGGGTTCAATTCCCTTTGACCCCAACAAATTTTAAAGTTCCTTCATCCAACATTGGCCAATCGGAGGGTGCCATGATTCATCTTCTGATTAGTCCACATCATCACCATGTAGCCTTCACAATCACCTACTCTATCAACATGCCATGTTACTTTCATACCTGCCACATAAACATCATACCTACCACATTTCATCCTTACTACCACCTGTCAACCTATTGTACTACCACATCACCCTTTCGTACTTCCATGTATCATACTTCTAGTGATTCCATGTGGCATCCAGACAATGTATGTACAGTTCCACGTGTGGCGTCCTGGTGGTGTCACGTGTCCATATCTAATGTTTCCACATAATCTAATTGTATTTTTTGTAATTCCACATGGAATCCTATGGGGATGATGTGGGGCACCTCCTTTTGCCTATTTTTGTCGAAACTTAAAAAGGACATAACTTCCTCATATGGTGTCTTCTTGAGTTCATTCAAATTGCATTGTAAAGCTCTCATCAAGCTCTACACAATGAATTCATTTACATCAACATTTGATATTATCAATGTTTTAGAATTCTAGATCCTCATGGATCTCACCTCCCCACTTAAGAACTTTTGGACCTCCAAAATTATGGATTACTCTACAACTTAGGGATGATAAAGCTTCTTCACTTTTTTGTTCTCTGTACACTTTCCTCAAATTCACTTCAATTTATCTTCGCTCTGAAACTCATCTACATCTTGGAACTCCATATTGAATATACATCTTGAACTTACATCTTGTATCTACATATTGGAACCAAATCTTGGATGTTCATCTTGGAACTCCATTTTGAATGTCCATATTGAACCTCCATCTTGGATCTTAATATTGGTCAGGGATTTGATCTCCATCTTGGAATTTGTCATTTTGGTGTTGGCCATGCCTCACCCATCTTGGGTTAACTGTTCTTATACTTCCTAATGTAGCTATTGGATCCTTTGAATGAACTTCTTGTTCACTTCCTTCACTTGATTCCCTGAAAGAAAAATCCAAACATGTTTCCCCAAACAACTGTATTATTTGACTTGCTTCTTTATAAGGAATTAAGAATACATCTTACATGAACATGGAATTTCCCTAACATATTTACAATGTACATAGCATAAATCATACATTTACATGACATTTAATCAACAACCACCTATACTTATTTCACTCTTCTAATAAATACACTACCTCCATACTTCATACAAAGAAGATTATTTCTTTACCATCTCTAGGAAGATATTTCATAACTATAATGCTCTTACCATTCTCGATCTACATGAACAATGCATTTGATGCCACATTCTTCCATTATTTCACCTTTGTACTTTAGAACAAGAATGATATTACTTAGGAAATTCGACCCACATGTAGTCCATCAACTGATAATAGGACATCATTTCAAAAATTGTCTTCAGTGCTGCCAAAGAAGGATGAGGAATCCCTACAAGACCCATCTCACTCTCAAAATTCTCCAAGACTGGATAAATAAATCCCTCTATTACAACAACGAATAAATGATTTGGAGCTGCTACATATGCATGCTAAACTTGGCTATTAAAATATAATAACCATTAATTTCCCATTTTAGTTTTCTTCCAAAAAATGATAATCATGAGTGTTCCATTTTAGGATGCTTCCCCAAAATGATAATTGTGAGTGTTCCTTTTTAGGTTGCTTCCCCAAAATGATAACCATAATTTTTCCACTGCAGGATACTTTCTCGTAATGGAATAGGATCTCCTTCTTCTGAAAATATCGGATAAGGTCATTCATTTGCATGCCTCTGATGCCGACAATGCCTCTAAATCCAAGGAACCATTGGATCCATTTTTAGGTAATCCAAGCAACCCATATAATCTATCATTTCTAACACCATTTGTAAATAGACTCTATAAGACAGTCTTTTTTTCATAGGAGACTTATCCTCATTTTTTCCCTTCGAATGTTTCTCGTATTCATGCAACTTCTTCAAGTTCTTCTCAAAGTTATATGTCTTTCCTTTTCCTTTACCACCAGTTCCCTTGGCCTTCTTTCGACCCTCATAAATTTATTCCACCATGGCCTTCATTGCCATGAATGCAGAGAATAATACTTCTTCAGTATCGAAAAGATCTGGATTAGAAGAATCCTTATCTTTTTTTGAATCCATTTATTTCTTTTGAAATGCATGCCTCGAACCAACCTTGAGAATGTAGTCTTCATGCGTTCCTTCACCAATCTTGAGTTTGTACCTTGTAAGCATTCACTTTAAAATACACGTAAAACCAGATTTGATACCAACTTGATCCACAAATCCTTAGATGTCAAATTAATTCTTAAGCTTACATTAACATCCAACCTAATTCGAAAATTATGATCATCTTGTTATTTGAAAATAAACATGTGAATTCCCATAGTTATCCAAAATCTCATTAACTAATAAAGAACTTGTGGAAAGAAACATGTTGAAAAATGAGAGAAATAGAAACAACAAGAACAAGGAACATTACTAAAGTTGATAATGGAGTTCACCCATCTTGGGATACATCTCTAGGTCTACTTCCAAATGAGATACCACTCTATTAATGCTCAAATGGTCGATACAAATACAAATTCAACTTATGTTCTTATAATTACCTTCTTATGTACTTGTCAAACTAAGATATGAGTGTTAAAATCAGTCCCGCCTCAGAAAACTAAAACTTTTGACTATAAACACTCTATAATTCTCTCAAAGTGTTCCAAGGCTCAAAAATTCATGGGCATAAACGTTTGGCATGCAAAATGATGCATTACAACATGCTCCAACTTATTGGCACACAAATCAATGTGAAAAGGAACTCACTTCGAGTTATTGGCATATGAGTATTGTGTTGTGCAATGGGAAAGACATGTTGTTTATATAGTGGGGGTTGGGGGGTTCAACCCCACCCAATATATTATATTCTCGGATTGGCATGGTTATCAACTTAATTACATATCCAATGGAGCTTTGCCAACAAGGATGGTTGGCATAATGGTTGCATTTGTTTTTGTGGTTTGTTGCCATATCAAGGGGTCATTGGCTCCAGTCCATGGACCTCCCCCAATTTGATCTTTGTTACCATAACAAACTTTAAATATAATAAATCCTGATAGGTTTTACAAATGATACAAAATCTTGGTTGGTTTGGGAACTTAGTTGAAGTCATTGGCTTGATGAAGATAGGTTGGGGGTTTAATTACCCTTGACCCCAACAAATTGTGATGTTCCTTGAGCCAAAATTGGCCAATCTAAATCTTCCATGTGTCACCTTTTGATTGCTCCATATAATCACCACATATCCTACATAGTCACCTACTCTTTCAACATGCCATGTCACTTTCATACCTGCCATGCATCGTCTGTACTACCACTTGCTAACCTTTCATATTGCCTCGCCACCCTTCCATACTGCCAGATGTCATCCTTGCAGTGATGCCATGGGGCATTCATATAGTGTCCATATAGTTCCACGTTTCCATCTGTGACACTACCACATCATATGACTGTACCGTTTGTATTACCACATGGTAATAGCCTATGGGGATGCCATGTGGCACCCCCTTTTGCTTGTTTTTGATGAAACTTCAAAAGGCCATAAATTCCTCATACGAAATTCATTTGAGTCCGTTCAAATTGCGTTAGAAAGATATCATTTTTTTATACACAATGAAATCATTTCCATTATCATTTGAGACTATCCATTTTTGAGCATTCTAGATCATCTTGGATCATGTAATCTTGTTAACATAAGAAATCTTGAGGGAAAAAATAGCCTCCCAACATATACAACGTCATCGAAGATAAGGACAATATTTTTCTACAAAGTCACCAAAGTTGAGAACAAATTTTTTCTTCATAACCATACAAATTAGAAAACCAAACCTCAGTAATATATTTGGAAATCTTCTATGTCGACGAATTTTCTAGAGATCACCTATATGACCTTTTGAAGTCACCTATTAGCCTATATGGATCTGTACCTTCCAAAAAAATCAGATACATGATTCACCTTACTCGCAACCTGCATGTATACATTGTTTTCTCCACTGCAATATGTGTATACACTCTACATGATTCTTCCTTCTGCAACTCACATATATACGTGCTTCATCCTCCTGCAAACCATGTATTGTAATAATAATTCAGCACACACATGTGACCTTCTTCGCTTCTCTATTATGGGACAGATTAGCCACCTTGCATAATTTTTCTTTGCTAGGATCACCAATCCTCCTAGCATAAGTGTAGACTCACTTATGCTAGCTCCATCATGTCTTTCACTCTCTACATGATATGTAATGTCACAATGACCTCTCTTCTTTATATACAATCTTTAGGGGTCAACATAGAATCCACGCCATAATTAAACATCAAATTCGAATTTCCTTGGGGGTGTGAAGCCCCAACAGAAGCCCAAAAATCCCATCACCAAACTAATGAAACCCCCACTCAAACCCAAGGGTATTTTCACCAAACTGAAAGAGTGATGTGGTTCCCACGACGATTCCCACATGCCCAACACCTAGGTTAATGTGAGAATACATGCCCGAAGATACAAAAATCAACACTCCCTCTTAGGGAGGAAGGTATTATCACCACACTACACAAGTGGGAATGCCTCTCGATGCTACAAAAGTATCAACACTCCCTCTCAGCAAGGGAGGCATTCCATCCTCCATCAACATATGGAAGTATCTCTATCTTTTGTATTGGACCCTATATCACAACTTCTCTCCAATATGCTTGATTTGTTGCTCTCTTTGTCATTAAATCAAATACTATTGTCTAGTTCTCTTGATTGGTTTCATCCTCAGTCACTGAAGAAAATCATGAAGTCTGACATGATCCCATCCTAAAAGAAACCCTGATCCTAGAAGCCTCTTGCCTCTGAACCTCATATTTGGTCATCTCAATCCATGACACCCTCTTGATAGTATTATAATTTTCCTCTCTCCCATCTAGAGATAAAGGTATAATCCCTCTGGATGAATTAATTCCTATGAAGTCGAACTCCCTCTGAGTCTACACAACCTTCATATCTACCTTCTCCTTGTACACTATCCTCTACATAGTCTTGGGAGGCTACTCCTCCCCACTAGATCCTAAGGTCTGACTCCCTATGAACTATGGCTCCTTCTAAGCTTGTACTACTAGTGGAGCTACCTGCTCCCTCTAAACATGTGCTACTTGTGGGACCAACTCCCTCACCAATGTTGGAGCCACCTTCTCCTCCTCATATTTCTATCAACTCTTACTGGTTATAGCACACATAGGCTGACCCATTACAGTATATAGGTTTCCATCCCTAACCCCAATAATCATTGATGATCTTGTTGTCACAAGAGTTGGTTCTAGGTTGTAACAGAGCCAAGCCTTAGCACATTTTAAATGGAAAAATAAGTTATCATTCAAAACATGATTTGGGTTGCATGCAAGTAAACTCTGAGATAACCATGAACCACTTTTGATTAGAAGCTTCCCCTTCCAACCCGAGAAGGATCTCTCGAATATATGTCATGATAGGATGTTCAATAAGCTAAATAGTGGGAAGATCTGTAGATAACAAAAAGTTTTGAGGTTTTTAGGGTTGATGGGTTGGACCGAAAGGTAGTCCATTGGGCATGGATTCAAATGATCAAGGAAGTAATAAGAGTGTTTCGACAATGGAAATCCATGGAGCAGAGGCAAGATAGAAGATGATTACAGAGGGAAGGATTGATAAAATGTATGGCAACAGAATAAAGATAAAACATATCAAAATGCAAAGAGCACTTAGCAATGAGTGAATTCCAAGCATAAATTAGTGGAAAGAGATAGTTGGGATAGAGCATATAGCAAAGGATGAATTCTGAACGTTGATCTCTGCAAGAAACAACCTATAACCAGTATACAAAAGAGTGTCTAACATATGATGAGTTCTATTACAAAACAATTACAAATCGAGAAGAAAATATAGATAGAGTGATATTGAAACTAAGAAAATGGACAAACTCTACAAGCAACATCACAAGAATATCTGATATGGATAACATATGCTTCTGGAATCTTTTATTAAACTGCAAATGAAAGCTATAGCACAGGATTACTCTTCGTGTGTCTTCCCCCTTTACTTTTACAAATATGCCTCATATATGTATTGTGGTTGAAATCCTCTCTAATCTAAATGATAACAACAGTTACAACCAATTCTTGAAACTTTCTGCCATAGAAAATGGGCCAAACTGCCGAAAACCAGGGTTCTGTTTATGGCTCTGTATCTCTCGAATAGTGACAACTGTGTATAAACTGAAAGAGTATTTTGTGCATCTATTTATTCTTATAAAAAACCTCTTTGATTTCCTTGAGAACCCTTTTCATTTTTCCCAAATATGCATTTAACAAACATGTGTCAAAATAGGGAAATATGAAATCCAAAAATTATGGATCGGAGATGGATTCGATTCTCCCAATATGTGACACCTGTAGGAAAACTTAAAGAGGCCAATGATCTATGATGTGTTAGGCACAAAATCCTCCAACCATTTCTCAAAATGATACTCCAGTCACTCATAATCCTCATTTGAAAATCATGACTCAGCACAGTAAAAATGCCATATTTCTGATTCGGGGAAACAAGGCAGTGGTTATTAAAATCTTCACGTCGGACAAATCCCTGATGGCCAAATCCAAAAAATAGATTTCAAATTTTACATTGCACTCTTTCGGGCCTTCGGGTTTCGGGTATCATGTCCTCAAGAGTTATGACATGCAAGGAATCCCAAATCACGAAATCGTGATGGGATTAATTAGGCGCTAATCATTTGTCTTAATATCTTAATTAATCAGGTTAACAATTAATATTTAACCTTTCGTGGATTTAAGTGTCGGGACTTCGATAATACTTGATGTGAGAAATACTGAATCGCGAAATTGTGATGGGGTTGATTAACAGTTAAAACACTTTTAGCTTTGTTATTAAGCATGATTAAAACACAGGCTTTCGGGGTTTTAGAAATCGAAAACTTGAAACTTAAAGCACGAAGGCAGCTCAAGTTGTGAAATCATGATGAGACTTGTCAACATTAATCTTTCTTATTCTTTAATTAACCTGGATTATCCTTTAATACTTTAGTGAATTTGGGGATCGAGGCTGTAGTTATTAAAATGTCTATGTTGGTCAAATCCCCAACAGGCAAAAGACCTGGACTCTTAAGCTTTTTTTTCCATGTGGCTTAATGCTTGGTGTATGCGGTCATTCCACTGCCAATGCTTCCATTCATTCTCCTAAGTGACCGAAAGCCAAAATTTCAATATTTGTTACAATAGAGGCTCCATCTAGGGATGGTGCTTTCCTGCAAAGTGCCAAGAATAGTAGACCATGTGCCTTCATCCATTGGGCGATCTGAAATCATCCTTATCAAACTCTGAACTCTGTCACTTTACTTGGACCTTTTCTAAACAAAAAATCRCTTATGCATTCATTGGGCTATGGAGTCATAATGTCTTTAATCAAAACCATATAGGATGCCAAACTGAATTGGAAACATAATTAAAACCATTGTTGTACTCTAATGCTCAAAGTCAAGCTTATTTATATACATCACCTACTCTAATTGATATCACCTTTTTTTTTTAAGTATAGGAGAACTTCCAAATCAACCAAGTGAGTATCCAACTAACAAACTTAATTATACTTCCATATTTGAGCAAAAGGGTGATAGGAGAAGATACAAATTTCAAAACATACCTTGGGAGCAGGTACTTATAGTTTTGAAATTCAAACTTCAAGAAGTTCGAAATAAAAAATTCAGTCCCCCATTTTGACTCCATATAAACTGCTACTGGATCATAGAAGGGAAGAGATATACTACTTTCACAATTAATCCATACTTCCTCCTATTGGGGATGCTGTCTGAAATGTTTTTGTGCACTTTTTCCACTGCTGATTTTTTCTTCCACTGGTGCAAAAATGTCGCATTGAAAATTACTAGTTTGTTGCTCAATGGTTGCTAAACAGGGAGGAGATATCACTTGTTTCAGTAACCCCTCCTTATGTCCTTCACCTGTTGTCCAAAGATATTCTTGGTAGCTGTCATACATAGGTTGATCTCTTTCATGATGTTGCTAATTGCTTTCCTGTTGAACCAAAGTTTCTTGTTGCTTATCATCTTTAGAAACACTTTCATCACATTCATCAAACAAAGGAGGACTGTTGTAAATTTTCATGTGTGATGAAAAATAAATCTGCTCTTCTTGTTCTTCTGGATATTCATCATAAACATGTTCAACAGATAACTCAGGAGTGTCATCAATTAGAGAAATTCTAGGAATATCAACTGTGAAGTTGTCTATCTCAGAACCACACTCCTCCAAATCATAGTCTAAAGCCTCTTCGAACATCAAACATTCTTCAAGTTTATTAAACATGACAACCCTATCTTCTTCATGAAACAAAACAAAGTCTACAAGATGATCCCCTGGTAGGAAATCATCATCATAAATTGGTTTACTAACTTCCGCTAAAGTCCCATGGATATCATGATTTAAACTTAGATTTTCATTTTCAGTAATAGAAGAGGTTTCACTCACATGTTCAAGACTGTGTGAATGCTGCAAAAATCTGTGTAAGAAAGGGTTGTAACATAACTGTTTAGGAGCAGATCTATCTCTTCTTCTATTAAAGGAGGAGGTGGTCTATGCAATTTCTGGATCAAGCGACTATTGTTTTCTTTCTCTTCTGCATGTTGACCATGATGTTGAATATCTTCTTCTTGAATGTGATCACAAGAGCTATCATATCCTACTTTTTTATCAGCCAACTCTTCTTCATACTGATTATCTTCATCGACTTGAGAAATTTTTGATATTCCTTCCTCCTCTTCAAGAAGATGTGTTTGATCTGTTTGTCTTATGAATTTTATATTACAACAATATTCAAAAATTATTTCAGCTGAATAGATTCTTTTACAATGCGGATGAAAAAGTATGTGAAAATATTTCAATGAAGGAATACTGGAATGAGGTAAAGATTTATACCAGAGTCTAGTGTCTCTTTCTAACGAAAACATAAATAGTTTCATGAGGACATATTCATTATGTATATTTAATTCATCCATGATCTTGTGGAATTCAAACAAGTGTTGGGCAGGATCATCATCCACATATTCTCCAAATTTAGGAAGTACATCTTCCCAAACTTTAATGTCTAGAAGAGTGTTTGGAAAACCATAAACATTTGCAAAGTCCAGAAGAGAAAACCTTGCAGCAATCTGAGCAACAAATGAATACGACATTTTGAGACCAATGGAGTCGCTAGTGAATCATATAGATTCTTTGAACCAAGGAGTCACCAGGTGAGTGATCACAGCTAATTGAATGCCTATCGCTTGTTCACCATCAAGAAATAGATCTAAAATTTTTGTTGTATCCTAGGGAAGATAGCTTCATTCCTCCATCCCTGATAATGGTGCCAGAAAATGTTGTCGCAAGAGTTGGTGATAGGCTATAACAGAGCCAAGCCTTAACACAACTTAAATGAAAAAATAAGTTATCATTTGGAACTTGATTTGGGTTGTGTGCAAGTGAACTCTGAGATAACCACGAACCACTTTTGATTAGTAGATGCCCCTTCCAACCCGAGAGCGATCTCTCGAATATATGTCATGATAGGATTTTCAATAAGCTTAACAGTGGGCAGATCTGTGGATAACAAAACTTTTTGAGGTTTTTAGGGTTGATGGGTTGGACTGGAAAGTATTCCATCAGGCATGGAGTCAAATGATCAAGGAAGTAATAAGAGTTTTTCGAAAATGGAAATCCATGGAGCAAAGGTGAGATAGAAGTTGATTACAAAGGGAAGGATTGATAAAATGTATGGAAACATAATAAAGAGAAAACATATCAAAATGCAAGGAGCACTTAGCAATGAGTGAATTCCAAGCATAAATTAGTGGAAAGAGATAGTTGGGACATAGCATCTAGCAAAGGATGAATTATGAACCTTGATCTCTGCAAGAAACAACCTATAACCAGTCTGCAATAGAGCGTCTAACAGAGGATGAATTCTATTACAAAATAGTTACAAATCGAGAAGAAAAGATAGATGGAGTGATATTGAAACTAAGAAAATGGACAAACTTTGCAAGCAACATCACAAGAATCTCTGATATGGATAAAGCATGTTTCTACAATCTTTTATTAAACTGAAAATGAAAGTTACAGCCCAGGAGTACTCCTCATGTGTCTCCCCCCTTTCCTTTTACAAATATGCCTCATATATGTATTGAGGTCAAAATCCTCTCTAATATAAAAGATAACAACAGTTACAACCAATTCTTGAAACTTTCTTCCATAAAAAATGGGCCAAAATACCAAAAACTAGGGCTGTGGTTATGGATTTGTATCTATCGAATAATGATAGCTGTGTATAAATGGAAATAGGATTTTGTGCATCTGTTTGTTCTGAGAAAAAACCTCTCTCAGTTTCCTGAGACCCCTTTTCATTTTTCCCAAATCTGCATTTAGCAAACATGTGTCAAAACAGGGAAATATGAAATCATAAAATTAGGGCTCAAATATGGATTTAATTGTCCCAATATGTGACACCTGTAGGAAAAATGAAAGAGGCTAATGATCTATGATGTTTTAAAATCCTCCAACAATTTCTCAAAATGATACTCTAGTTGCTCAGAATCCTCATTTGAAAATCATGACTTAGCATAGTAAAAATGTCATATTTCTGAAAATGAACCTCATCTTGTGGGGGACTTTTGACTGCCTTACCAAGATCAAAATGAAATTCTGAAGACACCATTGGAAATCTTATGATTTTTATATTTTTATCGACTATTCRAACACGAAAAACGACCTCTCCACGGCTGAGAAAATTGTGTTTTTGTAAATCAATTTTGCATATGACTGGAACCCGATTTCTGGTTTTCGGGATTCAGGGAAACGAAGMAGTGGTTATTAAAATATTCATGTCAGCCAAATCTATGATGGCCAAATCCCCAAAATATATTTCAGCTTTTACATTGCACTCTTTYAGGCCTTCGAGTTTCRGGTATCATGTCCTCAAGACTTATGGCATGCAAGGAATCTTGAATCCCAAAATCGCGATGGGATTAATTAGGCGATAATCATTTKTCTTAATCTCTTAATTAATCATGATTAGCAATTAATATTTAACCTTTCATGGATTTAAGTCTCGGAACTTCAATAATACTTGACGCGAGAAATCCCGAATCGCGAAATTGTGATGGGATTGATTAACAGTTAAAACACTTTTAGCTTTGTGATTAAGCACAATTAAAACATAGGCTTTCAGGGTTTCAAAAATTGTCAACATGAGACTTTCAGGCTTAAAGCACGAAGGCAGCTCGAGTCGCGAAATCACGATGAGACTTGTCAACATTAATATTTATTATTCTTTAATTAACCTGGCTTATCCTCTAATACTTTAGTGAATTCGGGGATCGAGGCTGCAGTTATTAAAATATCTATGTCGGCCAAATCCTCGATGGCCAAAAAACCCAGACTCTTGAGCTTTTTCTCCATGTGGCTTAATGCTCGGTGTATGCGGTCGTTCCACTGCCAATTCTTCCATTCATTCTCCTAAGTGACCGAAAGCCAAAATTTCAATATTTGTTACAACATATATAACGCTACATCAGATGGGCATAAACAACACCTATGTATCTCAAAATAACATGTGGTATTCCTTCATCTCAATCTATGATACTAAGAGGACACTCCTCCTGAGTTTTGGAACCCATAACATATTTGACACCCTCACCACCTTTCCCGACTCCATCCAGAATGATATTGTAACATATCCTCATATTGCATGCTTGGTTCCCAAAATATGATTCACAAATAAGTATGAGTCGGTCTGTATAAAAGTTTCAAATAACTCTCTAGTACTTGTCATATGGAAGGATGCTCTGTTATCCACCAACCAAGTCCCCCTGTTGGAAACTGTTCCTAAAACGGTGGAGACCAACAAGATCTCTCTTTGGAACCTATGTGCAACCTAATCAACCTCTATTGTTGATTCCTGATGCATTCTTCCTCTTCCCCTCCATTGTAAACATTGTGAAGAAAAATGACCATGGTCATTATACTCAGCCATATTCATCCTTCGTGTACACCAACCAAGTATCTTTCTGAATACAATCAATCCATATCCTCTCAATCCTTGATAACATATCTCGTGTATATATCCTGTGTGCAAAATGTTTCCAAAACCTTGGCATACCAACTCAACATACAATAACACATGTCCATCTCCAAAAAAAACTGCATAGTCCTACTCCTCAATCACTAAGGATGATAACACAATCCAAACACCATATCACATTTACCCCTTGCAACACACCCCCTGACTCCATTTGGAATGCTCTAGATCCCTGTACTACATTATTGATCCTCCTACCAAGCTCCTCATACATATCTGAGTCAGACACTCTCAAACTCATGAACAAATCATGTGCCCATGTCATGTGTGGGTGGCTCTCGCTCGATAAGAACCATGCAATCACTAGAAAATTTGGGTCATTTTGAAATGACCATTTTTACACTCTTGCGACGTTATGTCATGGACATTCCGATAAATCTTGCCCCCCCCCCTCCCCCCTAAATGTTACTTCACATGTCATGGAAGGTGCGAATAACCTTGGATAATGCCTCAAGAGTGATGACCCAAGGAGGTCATCGCAAGCAAGATGACCTATGGTGGTMTTCACAAGTGAGACAACCTACAATGGTCATCGCAAGCGAGATGAACTACAGTTAGTAAATATTCCTATTATTTACTTAATACATCTTTCATACTCTTTTATGTTAAGGGTTGTAATATAGAATGGGTTCATTCATTTTTAAATGTGAGTATTGTTTGATTTTATGTCATGCAATTTTTTCAAACTTGTGAAATACAATTTGATGAAAGCACACAATTAGCAAGGAATACCCATGATAACATAGTTTACAGATGAATTTCTTCTCACAAATGGGATACATGATTTGTAATTTTGTACTGTAATTTTTCAAACCAACTCAATTATGAAAACATAAACTCCAATGGAGTTGTATCATAAGATTTTGTAGTATTTTATTTGATTTCCAAATTACCAATATGTTTATTAACATAGCTATATATACAACTTGTAAGCCTTGAAAAATTGGGAAATAATATATGGAAATATACATTTTGGTGCATGTATAAGCACAATTAGCAACCATATTGATATGTGATCATTGTTTAACAATGGACATACAAATGAAAGAAAACATTGGGATAAACTAGAAGAAAAATGAAATATTAATGAAAGAAATCCTTAGCATTGATAAATTCATATAAAATTATAAAACAAAGTGGAGAAGCTTTAACTAGAACATGTATTTTTCATGAGATATAAGTTATTGTTCTAGACTAACAAGTTGCTTGTTCTATGCATGTTATTGGTCAAGATTTTGCAGAGTTTTTGTTTTTTAATAAGGAAATACAATCAATTTAGTAATAGGAAGGTGTGAAAAACCCAAAGATTGTAAACAAGCAGTGTGCTTGTAATGTCCATATGTAGGGTTTTGATCATGGGACATAATATTATAGAATAACCTAAGATTTGATACATTGTAATGGAGATAGCTTGTGCCCCTTCTAAAGGACCAAATAAAAATACTAATGTTCAACCACCTAGATAACCATTTGATGCAAAAAAATATCCCCACAAACCATTAGCACCATCAATGAGGTGTGTGGATGTTGGTATGGAAATTCTTTGCGAATATTCCATATGATCGTGAACTTTGTGCAACTTGTGGAGGAATTATGGGCTGAATGCATTTTGCATAGATATGATAACATTGGATCTATTCCAACATAGCATATCCAAAAATGGGAAATGACTTCTATACATATATCCATTGAATTCTTATAGAAATGAAACAAGGTTGTGAATAAACTGAATAAGCAACCCCATAATTTTAAAATTGAACAACAAGTCAGAAATAAGAATAAAGTCTTGTGAGAGAGCTCCATCTATTGCCATTGCAAAATTATTTGATTCATGCAAGAGTGTGTGCTTCTTCAATTTTATGCTTGTATATTTTGAGTCCATAGAATTGAACATAGAAACCACTATCGAAGAAGTAGCACTAAAGCATAATGAAGGTCAAAGAACAATATCTCTGCATGATAGCAAGGAAAAATAATTGAAACAATCATGTCATCTTTCTGAAATATTTGGAGAAGGAAAAAATGCCAAGCCATTGGAAATTTTTTATTTAAGAAGGGAGTTGAGGGGATAAATCACAATTACAGTAGTCTATTCAAATTTTCTATTGCTTTTATTTTCTTCTTTCTATTACATTTTTTTTTTAAATGTTCTTTTCCATGTATTCTTTTTGCAAATATTTTTTCTATGGGTAATTTTCAGGCGAGCCTATTACAATGAAAAGCACAAGACACTTGTAAATAGAGATCAAAAGTAGACATAAACACAACTTCAATGAATATTTCAAGTCAACTAAAGGATGTCAAACAATCAATGTTGGATAAAAATAATAGAAAACTGATGACACCGAGGAATAGAAGCTTGGCAAAGTGGAAACTAGAGCCATGAAAATTGTCTATGCATATGCCAATGCACATTGAAAACATATAGCCAAATTGTCTATGTATATTCCAATGCAAATTAAAAACACATTATGTAAACAATAATAGTACATATTCCATAATCAATCACACTCGATATACTAGTACTCTAAGCTGATACAATGGAGTTACTAGTACATACTCCATGTGCTTCTCTTATTCCTTACCAGTCATGAAGTGATCATGTTCTTCTACTCATAAGTGATATCTATATCTCATTCATTTCAAATACTCTATTACATAATTATGGTTATGCATATACTATGATATCCATGGGATTACTTATACATATAACCATATTGGATTAGTTGTGTGACTCATATGATATGATGAACTAAAGGGAATCATATATGCTACATACTTCGGTGTGGTTCATTAGATAGAATGATTGGCCCCATAGTGGTCGACAAATGATGGTAATGTAAAAATAAATAAACAAAACGAACCTTAAGAAGTTATAAAAAGAAGAAAAAAGACAATACATACATGATCATTGATATTCTAATGTGTAGCATTACATTGATACAACATATAGAGCATCTGCAAATGCATGAACTACATACTGTAGTAAACAAAAACATAATTATATTTAGTTTTTAGTAAAATATAAAAAATAAGTTTAATAAATGTCAATAAATCCTGATATAAATTAAAACCGACATCATTGCAAATAGTAAGCACCATTGATATTCTTTTTTGTAAAATCCATATGAGAGGAGATTAAATAGTGGCACTGTTATTGGGTAAATCGGTAGATGCGGACATGAACTAATCCCCCTAGATCCACCTGGATCTAGAACAAAACGAGATGGAACAAGACGCTTTCCCTAAGTTGTGATCATTGAGTTTTACTACCAAAGGAGGAATAGATAACATACCTTATAAATCGCTTCCTTATATATTTGTTATCCCTTCTTCACTCCAACATCCTTGTGGAATCAGATCTGCAACAACACAAACCAACCAACATGAAAGAAACAATAGTAGAATTCAATGACAACCTAAACATGTGATCAAGGAATCATGTAATAAAACACTAATCATTTTATGGGAAAGAGATGTGCCACCATATTATATTAACGAAAAGTAGAAGATACAAATAAAGTTCCTTGATGTTGCAAGTTCCCTTTTGGTGGCCCTTCGTTCCAACACACACATACACTTGCTCTGAAATTCGCATGAAGATAATACACAAAATCTTGATGGGAAAATGGTGGCCTTGAGCATCACTAAGAATAGGATTCTTCACACAGCCTTCAGTCTATTCTTTCATCAATTCTCTGCTCAATCTTGCTTCTTCTTTCTTAACCTTTTCCATGAGAATCTCATGATTATATAGGAGAAGGTGAACTAGTTAAAAGGATGAGGATGATCTCACCAAATCAAAGGAACCAATATGATCACAACCATATGGACACCACCTCACATTCTAGAAGATTCCCCTTATAGAAACTTCATGAAACCTCTTTCCTCTTTCATCTTTAGAACACCGTTGAACCCTACCTTTGTAGCAGCCTATGGAAATCTCGTGGTCCACCCATAGAGAAGCTTGCGGAAAGGATAGATTTTTTCACTGTGTAGTATGGGTAGCATGCAAACCCTTTCTAAAAAGCATCCTTATGGAGGAGGAAATAAGTTTCTTTTCTCAGGAAAAAAGTCATGTTGGGAGCCTGAACACATGTCTATGATATCATCATTAGAGTGAACAAAATAATGTGTAACAGAATGCCCCCCAAAGCATGAGGTTGGAACTCATGAAAACCTAAATACTTTGTAAAAATGCGTGTGTGTGTGTCAGGAACAAGGAGCACACCAATTAGGAACCTGCAAACAATCAAGCATCTGCACAATATTACACCATGTCTGAAGTAGGAATTCCCATGTCCAGACTATAAATGATTGAAATCATAAGTCATGGCCACCGATTATACACTGTGGATCCATGTCATCAATATTTTACATAGCCGCCAGGAACACACCGTGGATATATGTATCAGAAAGACTTAGATACAGACATAGCCACAAAACATACAAAGTGGATCTATGTGACAATTCAAATCACAAGTACTCCATCACAACCTAGATCAAAAAATGATGAGGTCAAAGGTATTCAATCCCATCATCCATTAGTACAAATCTAGCCATGTGATTATAGGTGTGGAAGTCGAACATGGTTAGAATCCACTTGATTACTGATCATTGATTAAAAACGTTAACAAGTCCGAGGGAAATCACCATTGATGTCAATGACCCCCAAGGTACGATAGTACAATCCAATGAGTGTGAATAGATGAGTTTAGGTTGAGAACTCGATGAATCTATCGATCAGGGATCAATGATGTAAATCCACTGTCAAAAATGAAGAAACCTGCCATTAAGGCATGCAGGCTCTAAGGCACTAAATAATTTCTAAGTCTTGTTCCTGGATAATGAGTTGAAGTCGACAGGAAAAGACTAGTCACAGGAGGGCCTTGATGTATCCCCCATAAAATGACACGAAACAAGTAATAGATTTAGGGTAGAGAAAAGTATGAATATGATTTGAAATTGACACAAGGAAGGCCGACATGGTAGGAATTGACAATTGTAGATGGCCAAATCAATAGATGGATTGGTTGAACTTCTCTTGAACATATGGATGGCACGACATCAGGCTTGGCATCATTGACTCAAAGACGACCAAATATATGAAATTGCAGAAAGTTAGACGAGAGGAAAATGGATTTCCCAACCTGGATTCAATTGATAAAGGGGGTGCCTTGTTCAAGAGTGATGATTACTACCACTACCACAAATATAGAGATACATCTCTTTCCCAATTTCTCCCCCACCATTTCTGGTGAGTACCTCTTTATTTTTACACAAGACTGAGGAGGATAACATATTCTTGTTGATGTAAGCTCATCCTTCAGACGAGTCCCTCAGAGTATTTTTAATGAACCCTAAGAAGGAATGGTTCGGTCCCATATGGGTCTGTCGATGTTTGTTTAACGAGTCCACATATAAAAAACTCCAAGGTTTTTCAGGTTTATAAAGTCTGGAAAAACACTTAAAAGATAACCCTCTCAGTTCCTTTTTCGTAAAATAGTTTTATAGGACCAAAAAAGTGATAAATTATCGCCCATCGAACGTTTTATTCAAATACTTTTATGAGCATGAACAGAACAAGGTCGCTCAACAATCTTTTCCTTTTTAAGGAGTGTGAAAAGAGCTTAAAGATTACTCCATAAGTTTCGTTATTTCCGTGCTACCATGATGAGTATGAAAAAATGACAAAAAGTATAATTGGTTACATTCTCATCATTTTTCGAGCACGAGAATGAACAAAGAATAAGGTCAAGGTTTTTCTAAAAAAATAAAAAAAGTGATCGTGCATGCGACGAAAAAAGAGAAACAAATCGCAAAAAAATGTCCATACTTCATTGTTTAGAACCCTAGTCTACCCATCTACGAGAAACAACACTCACGGGACCATTATGTTTTTGAGAAAATATATTTAAATAATATAAAATATATTTAGAAAAAATAAAAATGAGATAAATAGGAGTAAGAACTCATTTTCACTATTTCATTTGTATTTGACCAAAAACTTTGTCAAAAAACCCTTTTTCACCTCATATTTCGGCAATCGATTGCGGAGAGCTCGAGCGATCATTCAACAAACGATCTATGTGGAAACAAAAAGTACCTCGTCTTCTTCCTTTTTAATGGTTTAAAATTCATTTTAATTGGTTAAAAGATGAATGTTTGGGTGAATTTTTGGGCCATAGGCGTGCGCTAGGTCCGCTGCAGGTGCCCTATATTGGGGCTTGCAGAAATCAAGGATTTTCGTAGGAGCCCAACAGTTCACCTGCGGAAATATCTATAAGTGAAGCCCAGTTGCGGTGGCCGAAACCCACAAGGAAAATGATTCGTTAGACCAAAATGAATTGCAAATAATTATGACCAAAGGTGTTAACTTATTTCTTTCATCTCTATGAAGGTGTTTTGATTGCAAAGATGTTGTAGTGGAGAGAAAGAGAGCACGAATACGACGACGCAATGGATTTGAATGATTTGGGCACCATAAATTCCCTACAACATTGTGGTTTGTTGAAGTTCTTCAATATCCAGGGCATGAGAGCCCAACTGAGACTGTTGGAATATTTGGTCCATATGTGGGACGTTGACCAACAAGTATTTCATGTGGGTGTTCATGTGATTTCCTTGGACATAGAAGACATTTACTTCTTGATGGGTTTATCCAGTTGTGGGGTTCAAGTGACCTTAATAGGAGTTTGAGGTGGTGGTTTACCGATGAGTGAATACATCAAACACTATTGTATACTTGAGGCTAAGCAACGCAAGGGTAAAGTGGCTATCAGAGGGGTTCATGCTCAGACGCTTAGAACCATCCTTTTCACCATTGCACGGATGGTGGGGAGTGTTTCTCCTCACATGGCTCTACAGAGATACTTCAGTAGTCCATGGAATGCATGGAACCTCATGTTTTCAACTAGTGCAATGGACTCCTTTGCAGTATGAAGAGTCAGTTGACCAAGAGCAAGAATGGGGAGCTAAAGTAATTTGGGTACGGATCCACTTTTGTATCGTTCTTCCTGGAGAGAGTCCCTCACCTATGCCTATAGGTGGAGTGTAATATACCAACAACATGAGATCCACTGTAACATCCTTCCATGTCACGACTACCATCCAAATGACGGGTGCAAAGTGTTATATATATCTACATTTTTTTTTTTATTTTTTTTTATTTTTTTTTTGTAAAAGTAACCCAGGTTTTAATCGCATTAAGAAAGTCCAATGCCATTATTTTTCAGGGAACACCCGTCACTAAAATTTTTACCCTTTATTTACATCGACATAAGATCCTCCTCACAATTCAATATAATTAACATCATCCTTAAAATAAMAACATAATAGATTATATCAATATGCYCTTATGTTGCAATGAYAGTCATAACCATTATCATATTGAAATGACATAGAATTACATAACCATAATTAACACCACCTAAAACAACAACATACTTGAATATTCTATAAACCATCATAATTGCAAATGACAAGGGATAGCATTTCAAGACTTAATGAGCCTACTTAAAACTTAATAACATCTCAGTAATATTGAATGATAACATCCCATCGACAATTAATATATTCCGATATTAAATGTATTCCGATAATAACGTTCAATGTTAAGTGAGTATATCCATGAATCGTTTTTTTTTTATTTAGAGATGACGAGATATAGCATTTCCATTAATTAAGGAGCTTATTTAAACAACAATATCGACTTAAAGACATCACATGGGGAATTGAGTAGTAACCTCACATCAAAATTAACGCTATATCTCATACTGGAAAATAACATTCAAATTAAAATGGAAGATAAAGTAACCCTAAATTAATGACACATTTCTCGGAAATTCATAATTGAAAATATTAATTTTAATTGGCAAAGGAAACCATTTATTTTAGTCACTATATATATCAACCCGATCACATTTTAACTGACGTCAACTTAAAAATTCCATACCATTCTGTTTTAAGGGCATCATACGAATTAATTATAATATGGGATCGGCCATAACTCAGTCATAACAGTAATTAGGGTTTCGTTTAATATCAAATTTATAAGGGTCAACTATATATAAACCATATTACAATTTAATTGACGTCAGCTTGAATAGATTCAATACTATTCTGTTTAAAAGGTTATTTTGACAATGATAACTTCCCATATTCTATCGACAAAAATTTAAGAGAACCCTCAACAACATCATAAATAAATAATTCTCAAACTGCGAATATCAATGCGTCCGTACCACGATGGCAATCTTTTAAATCTCAAAATTTTAAAAGGACAACAATTAAAGGCGTTATGAGAGACTAGTAGCATTAAAAGACAATAATTAATATAACTAGTAATGAATGTGCCAGCCTCTAGTCATATAAATTGCTAAACAAACAATGGTATTTTATTCCGTTTGAAGGCCATTTTAACGCCACATAACCCTCGCTATTTATTAATACCCTATCCTAAGGAATGAGGTGGCGTGAGAGGGGAAACGCCTGGCTAAAATGCCCGCCTTAACCCTTCAGTTTCCTTCTCATACCTGACTTACTATAAATTTCTAAGTAATAGTTCTACTATAACTAGTTTTAATAATATAATTCATGCCTTTATTTTAATCCAAAGAAATAGTTTGATATTTAACTTGACGAAAACTAAACCGAGTTTTTCTTTTCACAGCTATTCTCTCGTGCATATTTTACTAAGCTAACTTGTTTACGTGTGGAAGGCTGTAAGAGAATCTGAAGTTTGCACAGGCTTGGAGAAAACCTTTCCCCGTGTATTTTGGTATTACGTTGGCTTGAACACCCAAAGGGACGGCTGTAGATGTAGTCCAGAACTCAGAGGTGGATGGGTAAATCCAAAGGCGAAGTAAAAACAGCAAAAAAAACGACATACACAGTAAAATTAAAGGCGCTGTCATCACCATAAATTTCGGTGCAATTAACTGTCTGTTAACTCCCCTTCATGGAGTAAATGGAAATGGAGCCAAGGTCCGGTTTATTAACCTGAGATCACCYAGAAACATCAGAGCAATTCTACCCCATCTCCCACGTATTAAAGGCACCAGTCAGAACTGAAGGCGCATACGGGAAGGCCGTCCGAAAATGTAAGGTTTTAAGAGCGCATGTAGGGAGTTCACGTATACTGGCAGAGAAGGATTCACCCATTAAGAGGTAAGAGAAGACGCAAACTGCAGCCTTAATTTGCACAATGCACCTAAGGAAAACACACAGTACTATCGGTGATAACGCCTGCAGAGGTAATTACAATCGCCGACTTACAGGAAACAACTCACACAGAAAAAAGAGGGACACATACAGAGATGGTAAGTTCGCTCTGTACTCATAAAGAAAACGCACGACGATAAAAAAAAATGCATGCAGACTTGTGACTGTTCGGGAGGTAGCTGAAAGAGGACATCCCACGAATAACATCAATTTCAGAAACGGAAGCGACTTACAGAAGGAAAGACTCGACGGGATCAGTGCATGTAATGATTTTATCACAATGTCAACCCAAGGTGAAAAGAACGAACTCAGCGCAAGGGAAAAAAAAAAGAAAGGGATCGAAAACCCACAGTAGCAATTTCGCCCCTGGTAACCAAATGCCACAGTAAGAATTTCCCACAAAAAAAATGAATTTTCCCAGCACAGTTACAACTAACGCCTCCATAAGAAGGTGAAACCCCTCCCAAAAATGCTCACTGCAAAAGGAAAATCCCCACTAAAAACAGGCTCGTGCACAAAAGAAACAATCCATTTTGAGACGATGGAACATAGGAGGTGTAAGCGACATGCGCGGAAAACCCCACCCTCCACCGGAGATACGAGGGAGTTCGCAAGGTGAACATAAGGCGGTGAAATCATATAAATAAAAAGTAAGGGCGAACACAACATTATAAAAATGGGTTGGCTGCGCAATGCAAGGTCATTCGCGAAATGATTCATACCATTGTATTTTGCGAAACTCATTCATAACAAATTCATCATCTTGCTAATAACTAAGGTAAATACTTTACTAACAAGGCCATTCGCATGCATTCTAATATTTATGGGTTTACGAGTCATACCGTTGCCTTTCTCCTGCCTCGATGACGTCCGTGTGCTCGGAGCCACTTCCGCGCCGTTTCCTTCCTGCTTGCCGACCTCCGAATACTCACCGGTACCTCCCAGCCAACGCTAGGGGTACTCTTCTTCCCCCTTAGCCCCCCGAGCCGCAAAGGGGCCACACAAGAACCAGAGATAAACTAGCATCTCAGCTCGCCTCAACGGCTGAGCTACCACTTCAACACAGCTGAGATATACCCAACTCCACACAAGCAATCCGTCAAGCCATGGTTCGACAGCGTATCGTTACACTTCCCGTTCTCCCCCTTCTTCCTTCCTTTCCCTTTCTTTTATAGCAATTTTTGAGACTCAACTAAAACCCTAAATCATTAATTTATTAATTTTTAATGTCAACCTTCTAACAGTCTCCACCGTCCAAGTGTCACACATGCCTCTCGTTCTCCAAATTAATTTCTTTTAATAATTAAAAGACTCAAATTCCCTCACTTCCTTAAGATCACTTCCTTAAATTCCTCCTTAATTTACTCCTTAAATTACTCTTGAATCATTCCTTAATTCACTCCTTAATTTACTCATTAATCCTTCCTTAATTTACTCTTTAAGTTTCTTAATTTTTATTATTTAATCTCTCTGGTTATTATTATTATTATTTTTGTTTTTGAACCTAAAAGATAAATGCAGTTCTTTTATCCTTTCAATATATTTAAAAATTTCTATCCTTTAATACTTCCCCACTTTAAAATTTTATTCCTTCTTTATCAATTAAAGGCCATGGGTTTCACTTAATTAAATTTTCTCGTTACTTTATCCCCTTCACCTTATAAGACTTTAATTAACACCTAGGAGGGTTTTT
>JASDQU010308652.1:105060-126085 GCA_032191745.1 Picea mariana
GTGTTGTTGCAGGGTGTGCAGAACCTGCTGAATATGATGCAAGTGTTCGGCCCAAGTCTTGCTGGAAATTAGAATGTCATCCAGATACACCACTACAAAAGTATTGGTTAATGGTCGCAGGACATCATCCATAATCCTCATGAAATTGGTTGGAGCATTTGTCAAACCAAAGGGCATGACTAACCATTCAAAAATGCCTTCCTTTGACTTGAATGTGGTCTTCCATGCATCCGTTTGTTCTATCGGGACCTGGTGGTAGCTAGACTTCAGATCAATCTTACTGAAGTATTTGTCCCTCGTAAGTTGATCAAGAAGGTCATCGATTCGAGGAATTGGGTACCGATTTCTGACTGTGATTTTATTCAGAGCCTGGTAATCAATACAGAGTTGTTAGGTTCCATCTTTCTTCTGTACCAGCACGATTGGGATCCCGCAAGGTGATGAGCTGGGGTAGATGTGCCCCTTGTGGAGTAGTTATTGGATCTATCGCTTGATCTCCTTATTCTCTAAAAAAGAGTAATGATAGAATGGCCCATTAGGCAACCGTGCGTCGGGGGTCAGATCGATGGGGTGCATTTCTTGGCAGTGCAGAGGTACCCCTGTAGGTGAGGAGAAGATATCCAAGTATTCTTCCGCGACCTTATCTACTTTCTTCTATTATGTGGAGAGGTTGGCCACAAAGACCCTGGATGTGGATGTGATATTTCGCTTATTATGAGAGTGAATCACAAATAAGACAAACTTCCCCGTCTGAGAGATGACCTTCCTACATTGCTTAGCAGAGATCAAGGAAATAGCACTAGGTAGGACTGCCTCAGGTATCCTGTACAATTTCTTGTTCAAAGTAATAATAACACTATGAGGCATAGACTCATATACAACATGACATTTCCATAAATAATCTTGGCCCAAAAGAACATCACAAACTTCGAGAGGAGAAAAATCACACAATACCTCATCTTTGAAGGGATTGAGGTCGTATGACAGTCGGCACTATTAGCTGACACAAAGATCGCTTCCTTGGTGGAGCCATCCAATGGTGTAGGGTTGTGGGTGTGGCATTGTTGGCAGGGCCATCTTCTTGATGACCTCTGCTGAGATGAGGTTCTTTTGGCTACCGCTAGCAACGATGAAGTGCAGCAGGGTGCCTTTTACCCACATCTATGAATGGAAGAGGTGCTCTCCTTCTTCTGGATCGTCTAGTTCACCAGGCTGGAGCTTGGTGGTAGTAATGGTGGCACTAGGTTCCGCATCAATGATCCATCTTCCCCTTTTTGGTTCTAGCTCAGAGTCAGAATCTGCATCTAATTCAAAGGCTTTCAATTTGGCCACCAGTGACTACTTTGAGCAGCAGTTAGTAGTGTTATGCCAAGGGTTCTTATGGAAGTCACACCACTTCCCGGTATCTTTATTTGTCTTTCTGGTGTCCTTCTTTGCTTTCAGATTGGACTGGTTTTCCTAATACTGTCCATATTTTCTCTATCCTTTGTTCGATGGGTTGGGGCTGCCCTTTCCTGGCTTTTTTTGTGAGGGGTTCCCCAGCCCAAATTGTCGTGTCTTTTGTTTGAGCTTCTGCTCGATTTTGACATCATATTGGTAGGTCGCGCCCAAGGATGAGATGTACAGAAATTACATTTCAGTTTGGATGTATCTATGCAGATCACCGTGATACTTTAGCACCAGATGTCACTTTGAATCTTTGATACCCAACTTGGTGTGCAAGGTATGGAAGATATTTGTGAAATCTGGTATTGCTTGGTCTCTTTCTTGCCGCAGTGTGGTCCATTTGGTATACAGGTCGTCATAACTTCTGATAGGGTAGTATTGTTCCTTAATAGAATCCCTAAAGGATTCCCAGGTGGATGTGACTAAAAATAATGAGGTTTCCTATGTTTTCTTTTGCTCACAGAAAGTTTCCAACCAATCTTTGACATGGGGAATGGCTTTAAGGAGCGAAAAAGTAATCTTTTCTCTATTCGAAAAGTTATGGATAGAAAAATACCCTTATAGTAGATTCAACCACTTGTCTACAGCATCTGCGTCTATCTGACCTTCAAATATAGGAATATCAAAGTTTATTTGTACCTTTAAGGGGGCGGCACCTTTGTTTGAAGAAGATGCGTCGCTTGTTGGTAGCCGCTGAAGGATTTGCGTGAAACTATCTAGCATCTCGTTCCTCTGTTGCATAAGGGATTCCTCAATCAACAGTTTGAAAGGATCTCCTATCCTGTCATATTTCTTTTCTCTTGCCATGGGAGGTCACTTGGGTGTGCGAGATCTTCTTTTCTCAAGAGAAACAAGCTCGAGACCCAACTCTTGGTACTCCAACCTCGTTGGGGACATGCATTAAGATGACATGGAGCAAACCGCTCTGATACCACTGATCCGGATTTTATGAGCAAAAAGAAATGAATACATATTATTAATAGGTGCTTAACACAAAATAACAGAGATATAGTAAAACTAGTTTTCTATTCAATAACGAAATAAGCTGAAACTGTAAAATGCAGTGGAAACAAGCTTGTTGGAATGGTGGCGGCTTATCTCTGATAAGAGATGTGACGGCAATGCGCATTTGCAAGAAGAAGGTTAAAATGAGGCTCTGAAGGGATTTTTACAATAATCAATAATTCCAAAAACCCTAGGCATCCAAAAACCTAACCCTAGGAGATGAAGCGCCAAAAGTCATGTGGGCCCCATTTGGGTAAGTTAGTATATCAACTTCCTAGGGTCGTAACTTTTGCATACGATCTCTGTTTTAGGTGTGTGATAGCCCATTGGAAAGGTATAATCAAGGATATTCATTTTGGGGGCTCAATCATGCCTTTGGCTATCATTGATGAGATATATCTCGAAAAACCTTCATTTAAGCCCTCAAAATGGCCCCAGAAGTTAAAACTGCTAAAAGTAGTAAATTGCCAAAATTGTCAGAAAATTGTTTTGAGCCAGTTGGAAAAGGTGGGTGGCCACCAATATCCATCTGGATCAATTTTTTCTTGGTTCTCTTTTCTACTGATGTTCTAGATCATCCAGATCAGTGAGCATTCGACAGAGAGGCTTGCACCATTCTCGTCGATGAATCTTTTACACCTGCAGACATCGACATGACTCTTTCAATCATGATGTCAATGAGAACTTGTTCAAAAACTTTCTCTGCAGTGCTAAACTCATCTGACATACACGCACGGGGTTGGAAATATTGGTTTCAAAGAGTAACTTAGGCACTGCAACAGGATAGAGGGCAATGGCGCAATGATCACTGTGTAAAATCAGCAAGTCTGCGAGCTCAAATTCACGGTTAGCAAAAGTGTTCTTGGTGCATGGTGCGATGGGATAAATAGATAACTTGGTAATGGACCTCTTTCAACAAGAGAGAAGCCTTCATTAACTCTGTTCTGTCCATTATGGTGTGGTCCAACGGTCTGGTGGTGAACCATAAATTCCTTTATGCCTATTCGATGGGTCGGCGGAACGGTCATATTGTTCCCAATGGTTATATTTCTTTGCCCTTGTGAAGTGCCATGTGATGTTGTTCTGATATTCTGGTGAAGCTCCAATTTTGCAAATTTTCCTTCTGTGAAGTTCCCTCTGTAACCTTCTGCAACTTTTCGATCTCATCTCTCTTCGTACTTAGCTTCCTAGCCTTCTTCCCAGTAAGCTTCTTCTCAATATGCCTTTTTCCATTCTGGTTCTTATCTTCTTTTGGCATAGTTACTTCGCGTCGTTGAGATTATTTCCTAAGATTCGAGGGTGATACTTCTTATTTATCTGGAATAGGTACTTCAATCTTCTATGGGTATTTTAGTGTTCTTGCAACTTCGAAATCCGGGTCTCTGGTGTTAAATAGCTTTGATCTGTTCTTATGTTCTTCAATCAAGTGTGTGATCCTTCTAGTCATGAATTCTTTTAACTCTTGCTTCTGCTTCTCTAGAACTTATTTTTCTTCTTTCCTTCTGGTCTGATCTCTTTCAATCCAAGGTTTTCCGAGCAACATAGTAAATGGATTATTGTTCTCAATAAATTTAACAACTTCAAATTTCTCCTTTGTTGAAGTTCCATTAGCATTCATAGGTATCTAGGTGAGCTTTCCACATAGGTTTATCATCTTTCCTCTAAATATCCCTATTCCTCCCAATGAAGGAATCATATCTGGATTTCCTAAAAGTTCCCAAGTCCTTTCTGCCATGACATTCACCTGTGTTTCCTCATTTACAACACAGTCAATGTCAAAGTCTCCTATTCTTGCTTCAAGGCATTATTTTTGTTTGAAGATCTCTGATAAACTAATATGTCGGTGATCATTCAGGGTTTGTTTCATATGTAGCAATACTTTCTCTGATTCTTTTCGGGGTTCTACCATTTCTGGATATGCCTTAGGGTTTTCTTTTCTCATGTTCATTCCTTCAAGATTAGCAATCATTCTAGGAAAATCCAATACTTCATGGTCCATAGCTTTGCAACAAAGACAACTAGGTCTTCTTCTAGGGCATTCCTTAGCAAGATGTCCTGGTTTTCTGCAACTGTAACAGAGGGTTAATCCTTGCTTTATTTTAAATGATCCCCAACATTTTCTGTACTGTGCACTAGGATCATGGTAGCTAACCTGAAAACATTTATTTCTAGGATCCTGCATCCAGTTGTTAGTCCAAACATTCTTTCTTTCCATAGGTATAACATATCTTTTACTATTCTTATCAGATCTACTCGTATCAAACCTTTTTTCATCTATTAGTGCCCTAGTTTTCAAGCTAGGACACAATTTGTCAAACATACCAAGATCCATACTGTTGAAACAAAAATTTCCACTTATCTTACTTCTACAAAGATTTCAGATGTAGAATTTTTCACTATTCTCACCTTTATCAGAGCACAGATCTTGCAGATATTACCTCTTTTCTTCAGATCAAGCTTCTTTCTTTTACACAGAGATTTTATAAATCAAGTAGAATATTGTGCACTAGAATGATAGATCTATGCATAGAGATTGCATAGTTTCAGGTCAGATCTTCGCACAAAGATTCTTCTTCCTCAATTCCCAGCAATCACAGTTTCAGGTCTCGGAAACGAAACCATTTGTTGGCACTGGAGCAGACCTAGGGTTCAACGCTACAACAGGGCACCAAAAAAACCCTAACTATTGGCCCTTTCGGCAACACCTGCGAAGCAGATGAAGTCTCACCCGAGGTAGAGGCAGGGGTGGTTGCAGGACTCATGTGTCTGCAACCTTAGCTGGGACATAGATTTTTGATTGTAATACTTAACAGAGCACTTAGCGCCAATAGTTCATCAATATTTAACCACTATCTACTGTGCGGATGAAACAGATCATTGCATCATTCACTCAGATCTGATGTATCTAAGCACTTATCATAAAGAGGTAGATTAAATCTAGCAGATTCAAGCACTAAGCATATTCACATAGGTCAGATCTACATCCATATACATCATTAGCACAATCCATAAACAGATCTATCTATCTATATCAAATCAGTTAGCAAGTAAAGACATAAACACATCAAGACATCGCACAAAGAAGAATAACACAGTATTTACGTGGTTCACCCCCCAGCCTGGGGATACGTCCACCAACTCTTCTTATTTATTATCTTTGTCAAGCTTCTTCCAGGAACATAGCATCAAAATCCTACTCCATAGAAGACAGGAGATCTGCATGCGCTCTGCCAAATCCTCCTTCTTAGAGCTAGGGTAAAACACCAAGACTTCTCACAAGTACTTGCACATAACTCTGCAAGTCCCATACAGTATGCACAAAGCATCTACAATTTGTACTTAGCACTTAGCCCAATATCACATAGATATGTATATATCCTCTCCTTACATTGCCTAGACATTTATTTATACATTACAAAATAGGCCTAAACATGGGTAAACCTATGGGCCGACATCCCATACCCGTTACATAATCCCAAATCCCAAAAAGGACCCAAAAAGGGGTCGATATCCCACGATCTCTTCTTCATCTTGCGCTCCATCTTCAACAGGCTGTCGAAGTCCCAAAATAGGTCAAACTTGACCAAGGATCTCCCAAAACTTGGTCAAGGGCCAACAATTGTCCTGTGCTTCTAGCCAAACTTCAGGAGAGACAAGGACCTTAGCAGAACCTGCAAGTGTAACTATAGCTGCGTGCTTCATATTTGATGACCTCATAACTAGGTTTGGATGATCGAAGATCCTTATGAGTGATCAAGGCACACATTTTATCAATAAGACCGTTGAATCCTTGACTGAGGAATTTGCAGTCCATCACCAAAAGAGAACACCCTACCATCCATAATAAAATGGGACAATTCAAGCATTCAACAAGATTTTGGAGACAACACTGACGAAGATTTGTAGTGTGAACAGGGATGACTGGGATTTAAGAGTACCAACAGTACTATGGGCCTATAGAACCACTTTCAAGAAGTTAACAATGCAGACCCCCTTTAAGTTGGTTTATGGTCTCGAAGCAGTTGTCCCGATGGAATATTTGGTCCCAAGCTTAAGAATTGCAACCTTTATAGATATGGATGACACTAGCATTGTTCAAGAGAGGCTCGCGCAGTTGGTCGAACTAGAAGAAGACCGGTTTACTGCAGGATTCCATCAGCAGGTACAGAAGGAAAGAGAAAAGGCATACCATGACAGACACATCAAGAAGAAGGATTTTAAGGAGGGATATTTGGTTCTGGTATATGACAGTAAGTTCATGAAGCATCCAGGAAAGTTTAGAATGCATTGGATTGGGCCATATGAGGTTGCCTATGTTACAGAAGGAGGAGATACGTAGTTGAAGACCTTGAATGGAGAATGGAAGGAAGCTTTGGTAAACGGGAGCCAGTTGAAATTGTATTATGAAAACTATCTGCCTCAAAGCTCTCATTAACAGCATACGGAAAAGGGTCCAGGTACCAGCTACAGTTGAAACTAGGTACCAGACACAGAAAAGACAGTCTGCACAAGGAAGGGAGGGAAAGAGAAAAAAGCATAGGCTTCTCTGCGTAGCCTGAAGTCGAAGAAAATAATAAGGATCATATATGAAGTGCCTCAATACGATTCACAGGTGAGTGTTTGGGGCTTCTTGGCCCTTGGGTATGGAAGTAAGTGAATATTAAGGCAGAAAAGATGGAATGTGAACTGCACGGAAGATACAGTGACTGATATTAGGTCGAAGTGAGAAGAAGAGCAGAAAAGGCGGTACGAAGCAAGAGAAAGAAAGTTGTTGGATGAGGATATCAAGGATGACATATCCACAAGAAATATGGATCATGGAAAACTCAACAAGTAGAAAAATCCACCGTTGGATGCTTTGGAGCACCGTGTAAGAAGGAAGGAAAGGCAGGCTGGCGAAGCCCTGAAAACGCGGGTCAAGTCGACCTAGGGTTTTAGACACCTAGGGTTTTGGCATTTAGGGTTTTGGACACCTAGGTTTTGGCCTAAGGTTGTCGGTGAGCTATTGTAATGTATAAATAAAGGTCAAGAGGACCTGGGATGGGTTGGTGTTAAGTTGGTTGAGAGTTCATTGTTATTGTGTGATTGAGTGAGTACTACTGTGTGAGAGAGAAGTGTTGGTGTGAGGGCCTTTTGTATTGTAAGAACTTTAGCTAGGTGCAAAGATCAACCCTGCAATTGGGTGCGCAGGGAGGGGAGAGAGAGGAAGAGAGAGATATCTACAAGCTAAGAGCGCAGATAGAACTGTATGCTTTCATATTAATATATTATAAAGAGAAGTTCTGTGGATGTAGCCCTAGAGAGAGGGTGAACCACGTATATCTTGTGTTATGTGTGATTGATGTTCGGTTCTTTGTCATTTTATATGCTTCTATGGTAATATTGTGTTAGATCTAAGGTATAAATTGCATAGTAGGCCTAAGGAAGATCAAGAATACTAGGTTACTGTGTGTAGTTTCTTTAAATCCATTTTTCATTTCCTCTGGTTGTAGACATCGACATCCTGCAACCCCCTATTGCTACTTCGAGTGAGACTGCATCTGCTTCGTAGGTGTTTCCGAAAGGGCCAGTAGTAAGGGCTTGTTGGTGCACTCTTGGAGTTGAACCCTAGGTCTTCCCCTATGCCAACATATGTTGGGACTCCACATCAGATAATCCTTTAGGAGGTGTTATTGTTCAATGCCAAAAGCAACGCCCCACCCCAAAGCACAGTTTTAATAGATCCTAAAGTTGGCAGGTAGATAAAATGTAGTGATGGCGCTAGATCTAGTAGGTGCACCCATATCACAGACCAAGACCAAATCAACAGCCACGCTTCATTGCAGGGATGCAACTTGCTCGATTGATAAAATTATTGAGTGGTTTCACAATTGAAATCGTGGTTTGGAGAAAGTGATACGTGGCAGAAGGCGGTGGATTACGGGCCCAAAAGTAGTGAGAGTTCAAACCTATTTTGACAGCCTCGCAATCACATGCTCATATAGCATCCAATTTGAAAGTAGCATGTGGTCGCCCCCTAGGCACTAAGCCTCATCCCAATCTCAAGGGTTCGGTTAATAAATGAAAGGACTTGTGGTTGAAACCTTGACTCACTCAGTAATTAAAAAGTATGGAGGATCCAGTCATGGAAAACAGAGATGTCAGCCTGAGGTACCCCTATGGATGGATTTTCCTGTAGACCCATGTTGATCTAAGCTTGTCCCTGAAAGAGGGATGCACGTTTAGTCTGACAGAAGAAAGTGCAAAAGAAAGGCTTTGAATGTAGTAGCCAGGTCACACTCCTAGTAGTGGTGGACTGGTCTGAGTATAAATAGGTAGTTTTGATATTTTGTTAAGGTCAACAATTGGTTGAGCATAGCTCCCTATCTTGTAATATTTTGATGCTAGAGTTGTTCTTTGGTTATGTATCAAATTTGAGACTTTCGTATTAATAGAAATCATCCTTTTTTCATATCTCTGTAAAAACTGTGCTAAAACACTCGGGCATGGAGGATCAAGTCGAGGGTTTTGATGCTATTGTAATGTAGGTTTGATTATAGTGGTATCATGACCAGTTTTAGTCATCTCCCCTGCTATCTTATTTCTCCTTAAACTGAAAGGCTCGGGCATGGAGGATCCAATCGAGTTGTTGTATTTGCATCGTGATGTAGGTTTGATAATTATTTTTCTATGACTGTGTGCCTATGACATATTTCAATGTCCGAAGATTGAGTTCAAGAGCGTTCATGAGCCTGATTTTTTCTTCACCAAGCTGCTTGAAGGTTGGATGCTCATAGCTGACTTGTCCACTTTCTCACTAAGTCTTCCTTCTGTTCACACTTAAAATAAATTCACTGACTAAAGTTAATGAGGCCCTCACTTCCCTGTGCATTTTCTGCCCAGTTTATGTGTTGACATCATTCATGCATCGAGTTTAGTCCATTTGACCTCCATTCATAAATCAAACATCCACAGAACTTTCTGATGGGTATCGGGCTTATCCTCCTACAATCTGAGGGTGACTCTCGGTGCTAACATTCATGACATCGTTTCCAGGGAGAGAATTGAAGACATTTCCATGGGTAAGAATGACAGAGAAATTATCATTTTGAAGGTGCATCAGAAATCAATACCTTGAAGATTGAAAACTTGCACCTGGTGACTCCATTGTTTCAGTTGTGGATCCTAAAGGCAGACACACGAGCTCTACTCCACAGCTGCCTCTGGCTACACCTGAAGCTGACTCAGAAAAAGATTATCCAGAAAGGAAATCCTTCTCAAGAAGGCTTTTAGCTGATGTCCCAGATTAAAATCTCCCTTGGAGAATGACAATGACCAGATCTGGTCTTTGATGGTGAACAAAGACCAGACACATTCAAACTGCATATCTTTCACCTAGTGACTCCATGATTAAAGAATCCAGTGGTGACTCCACAGTTTTAAGAAGTCATATTTTCAAATGGAAGCCATCTTGGCTTGGAGGTTTTCTCCTTTTAATTTCTATGTTGTTCCTGATTTTCCAAATGTTGTTCCTACTATGGATGAGTGGGGTGATTTTTTTCCTAGATTTAGAGAACATAGAGATGACAACCTTGCAGAGCATCTCCTTGAGTTTCATGAACTCATGCATCAGTGGGGAATACATCATGAGGATGTATTAATGAAAATTTTCATGTTCTCGTTAGCGAGAGATGCTCATGAGTTTTATCACTCCTTGCCCCCTGCTAGCATCTCCTTCCTCGAACAGTTTCATGCAGCTTTCAATAGCCATTGTCAAAAGTTTTATTCCTCCGAGTTAATTTGTCATAGATGTTGTGAGGAATATAAAGACTATGTTCAAGGTATATTTTTTTCTTATGAAGGCTGTCAGAATGAAGGAGATTCCTTGGATGAGTTGACAAAGCTGGTAAAATCACTTTCTGCAAAAATAGAGAAATTGAAGGCAGATTTTGCTTACTTCTCTTATGAAGGAAATGTCGAGGATATTCTGGTTCATGAGATAGATGTTTTTGGAAGCCCTTCTTATGATGAAGAAGTGATTTCAAGTACTAACCAAGAACAACCAACTTTTGATGAATATCCCAGTGAATATGACGAAGAGTAGAGCATTTCCATGGTTCTTGTATATGATGATTATGAATTTGATCCTTGGGAGAGCCATGAAGGAGAAATGGAAGAGCTAAATGTGTAGTTTATCTCTTGTCCAGAGCCCATAAATGAGCAGATATCACCTCGGATTATCCAACCTACATTAGTTATCCACCCACTTGTACACTCTGAGAACATCAAACGACGGGTGAGAAACAATGAAGGACAACAGGTAATTTCTTACCAGTTGAGATTTCCTGATTTTAAATTTTGTGACCCTATGGGGTTATATATGGAGTTTTTTTTTCCAAAAGCATTGGATCTTGAAAAATTATTCATCTTATCATCATTGGGGGGTATTGTCAGTGTTCCAAGATATGTTTTATTTATTCTTTCATACTTCCTTTACCTTTTGTGGATCATTTGTAGTAAAGAGAAGAATTATATTACCAGACAGCTTGGGTGGCTATGGTGGAAGTTTGATTTCACCTAGCACTTTGTAAAAATCAGTTAGCCTAGGATTGTATATAAATAAGCTCCTTCTAGAGCCCATGCTTTTGTTTTCATTTTTTTAGTAGAGCAATGTACATATTTCCCTATTTTCTTCAGCGAAAGTTTTGAGCTAGAATCCATAGCCCAACAGCTAAGGCACTGGAACTGCGCATTCTTGGAAGTATCACATAAAGATATCTAAGGGTCATATGGTGACACATTCCTTTTCTTGCATAGGTATCATCTTTGAAAATAGTCTATTTCAGGCTTCAAATGCAAGAAACATGCAGGTTTAATCTTTCGGCAGTGGAGATTCCAGGAGAAGTTCACATCAGCAGCTTACAAGCATTCAGAATTTCAAATTTGCATGAAGTATAGCGCCATTAAGAACCCTGAAGCTTGAAGCAAGCATGAGTCATATATCTTAAATGGGACACATGGAGGAAGATCCCTCACTTTGGAATTCAGCGCTTTGGAGGATTGTGGGATTTAAGCATTGAGAAGTCTCGAAGAGACGAGGTGTCGAAGTGTCGAAGTCCCGAAGAGACAAAGTGTCGAAGTCCTAAAGCATCGAAGTGTCGAAGCCATCGAAGTGTCAAAATCCCAAAGATCCAAAGTGCTCAAGCTGTCAAAGTGCCAAAGTCCCGAAGCACCGAAGTGCTGAAGTGGCAGAGTCCCGAAGTGCCGAAGTCTCGAAGAGCCAAAGTGTCGAAGCCCCAAAGTGTCGAAGCACCGAAGACCCAAAGTCTCTGAAGTGTCGAAGTGTCGAAGTGACAAAGTCCCAAATAGCCAAAGCCTCGGAGTGTCGAAGAACCGAAGAGCCGAAGAGTCGAAGCCCTAGAGTTAAACATTAAGCGCCACTCATCCTTTTAGATCGGGCAGACATTATTTACTTTGGGAATCCGGGCTTCGAGAGTTTTAGCATCTCGACTCATGGTTTCATCCAGAGAATTTTCTCCAGGAGTTAATAATCAAGCACCACACGTCATTTCAGATCAGACGGACATTATTTACTTCGATAATTCAGGCTTCGGGAGTTTCAGCATCTTGACTCCTAGTTTCATCTCAAGCGTTTTCTCTCGAAGTTAAGAATAGAGCGTCGCATGTCCTCCTCAAATCGATGGTCATCGTTCACTTCAGAGCTTCATCATTTGTTTCAGGTTGCTACATCACATCGAGCCCATATTTATGCCATCTCTACATGCAAACCCCTCTCAATCTCCGAAGTCCAAAGTATGTGGCAGCCATTAGCACAAACATGGGGCACCCTTATCAGTCATGACACGTGGCATCTATCTAGCGCTGACACATGGAACTCTTTTCAATCATTTTTGAACGTGTCTTCAGCCTATTTTTGAGTGACACATGTCACCCCTCCATCTACGACACGTCATCATAGTGACGTCAGGCCTCCACGTCAGTACGTCCTCCAGGAGGTGTTATTGTTCAGTGCCAAAAGAAATGCCCCACCCCAAAGAATAGTTATAATAGATCCTAAAGTTGGCAGGCAAGTAAAATATAGCAGTGGCGCCAGATCTAGCAGTTGCGCCCAGATCACAGACCAAGACCTGATCGACAGCCACGCTTTATTGTGGGGACACAACTTGCTCGATCGATAAAATTATTGAGCAGTCTTGCAATTGAAACCGTGGTGTGTCAAAAGTGATATGTGGCAGAAGGCGGTGGATTGCATGCCCAAAAGTGGTGTGAGTTCAAACTACTTTTGACGGCCCCACAATCACATGCTCATATAGTGTCCAATACAAGAGCAATGTGTGGCCACCTCCTAGGCATTAAGACTCATCTTGATATCGAGGGTTCAGTTAATAAATGAAAGGACTAGTGGTTGAAACCTCAACTCACTTAGTAATTAGAAAGTATGGAGGAGTTGATCGTGGAAAACAGATTTGTCAGCCCAAGGTGCCTATGTGGACAAATTTTCCTACAGACCCATGTTGAGAGCTTGCATCTAACAGAGGGATACACGCTCAATCTGACAAAAGAAAGTGTAGACGAAAGGCTTTGAATGTAGTAGCTAGTTCACACTCCTGGTAGTGGTGGACCGATCTAAGTATAAATAGGTAGTTTTGATATTTTGTTAAGGTCGTCAATTGGTTGAGCAGAGATCCCTATCTTGTAATATTTTGTTTCCGGAGTTTTTCTCTGGTTATGTATCAAATTTGATACTTTCGCATTAATAGAAATCAGCCTCTTTTCATCTCTCTGTAAAAATTGTGCTAAAACACTCGGGCATGGAGGATCCAGTTGAGGGTTGTGATGCTATTGTAATGTAGGTTTGATTACAATGGTATCATGACCAGTTTTAGGTAGCTCCCCTGTTATATTATTTCTCCTCACACTGAAAGGCTCGAGCATGGAGGATCGATTCAATTTATTGTAGTTGCATCATGATGTAAGTTTGATCATTATGTTGTTGTGACTATGTGCATGTGACATATTTCAGTGTCTGAAGCTTGAGTTCAAGAGTGTTCTCAAGCCTGAGTTTTTCTTCACTAAGCTGCTTGAAGGTTGCATCCATATAGTTGACTTGTCCACTTTCTCACTAAGTCTTCCTTCTACTCACCCTTAAACTCGATTCACTGACTGAAGTTAATGAGGCCCTCACCTCCCTCTGCATTGCCTGCCCAGTTTATGTGTTGAAATCATTCATGTATCGAGTTTAGTCCATTTGACCTCCATTCATAAATCAAACATCCACTGAACTTTCTGATGGGTACTGGGCTTATCCTCCCGCAATCTGAGGGTGGCTCTCAGTGCTAACATTTTTGGCATCGTTGTCGGGGAACAAATTGAAGACATTTCCTTGGGTAAGAATGACAAATAAATTATGATTCTGAAGATGCATCAGAAATCAGTACCTTGAAGATTGCAAACTTGCACCTGGAGACTCCACTTTTTCAGTTGTGGCTCCTAAAAGCAGACACATGAGGTCTACTCTACATCTGCCTCTGGATACACCTAAAGCCGACCTAGAAAAAGATTATCCAGAAAGGAAACCCTTCTCAAGAAGTCTTTTATTTGTTGTCCTAGATTAAAATCTCCCTAGGAGAATGACAACGAACATATCTGGTCTTTGCTGGTGAACAAAGACTAGACACATTCAAACTGCATATCTTTCACCTGGGAACTCCATGATTAAAGAATCCAGTGGCGACTCCACAGTTTTAAGAAGTCATATTTTCAGATGGAATCCATCTTGGCTTAGAGGTTTTCTCCTTTTAATTTCTCTATTATTCCTAGTTTTCCAAATGTTATTCCTATTATGGATGAGTGGGGTGATCTTTTGCCCAGATTTAGAGAACATAGAGATGAAAACCCTGCAGAGCATCTCCTTGAGTTTCATGAACTCATGCATTAGTGGGGAATACATTATGAGGATGTATTAATGAAAATTTTCATGTGCTTGTTAGTGGGAGATGATCGTGAGTGGTATCACTCCTTGCCCCCTACTAGCATCTCCTCCCTGGAACGGTTTCATGCAGCTTTCAATAGGCATTGTCAAAAGTTTTATTCCTCTAAGTTAATTTTTCATAGTTGTTGTGAGGAATATAAAGACTGTGTTCAAGGTATAAGTGTTTCTTATGAAGGCTGTGAGAATGAAGGATATTCCTTGGATGAGTTGACAAATCTGGTAAAATCACTTTTTGCAAAAATAGAGAAATTGAAGGAAGATTTTTCTTGCCACTCTTATGAAGGAAATGTCGAGGATATTCTGATTCATGAGACAGATGTTTTTGGCAACCCTGCTTATGATGAAGAAGTGATTTCAAGTACTGGCCAAGAACAACCAACTTTTGACGAATATCCCAACGAAGATGACAAAGAGAAGATATTTTCCATGGTTCCTGTATATGATTATTATGAATCTGATCCTTGGGAGAGCTGTAAAGGAGAAATGGAAGAGATAAATGTGTAGTTCATCTCCTGTCCAGAGCCTGTAAATGAGAAGATATCACTTGGGATTAGCCAACCTACATCAGTTCTCCACCCACCTATACACTCTGATAACATCAAATGATGGGTGAGCAACAATGAAGGACAAGAGGTAATTTCTTACCAATTGAGCTTTCCTGATTATAAATTTTGTGACCCTGTGGGATTATATATGGAGTTGTGTTTTCCAAACGAATTGGAGCCTGTAAAATTATTCATCTTAACATCATTTGGGGGTATTTTCAGTGTTCCAAGACATGTTTTCTTTATGATTTCACACTTCCTTTACCTTTTGTGGATCATTTGCAGTAAAGAGAAGAATTATATTACCAGACAGCCTGGGTGGCTATGGTGGAAGTTTGCTTTCACCTAGCGCTTTGTAAAAATCAGTTAAGCTCCTTCTGGAGTCCATGTGTTTGTTTTCATTTTTTTAGTAGAGTAGTGTACATATTTCTCTGTTTTCTTCAGCAAAATGTTTTAGCTAGACTCCATAGCCCAACAGGTAAGGCACTGGGACTGCGCATTCTTAGTAGCTCGCAGGGAGCATGCCATCCGTTGTGGATCCAATTGTTATCACATAAAGTTGTCTAAGGGTTGCAGGGAGGCCCAGTCCTTTGCTTGTACAGGTATCAACCTTGAGCTCAAAGCGCAGCTTTCAGAATAGTCTATTTTGGGCTTGAAACGCAAGCAACAGGAAGGTTTAATATTTCAGCGGTGGAGATTCCAGGACCATTTCAGATCAGCGTCTCATGGGCATTCAGAATTTCAAAGTTGTACGAAGTATAGCACCATTGAAAACCTCGAAGCCCGAAGCGAGCATGAGTTGTAGATCGTAAAGGGGACACGTGGAGGCAGATCCCTCACTTTGGAATTCGGCGCTCCAGAGGATTGTGGGAGTTAAGCATTGAGAATTCCCAAAGAGCCAAGGTGCCAAACTGTCGAAGTCACAAAGAGCCAAAGTGTCGAATTCCCGAAGCGTCGAAGTGTCGAAGCCGTCGAAGTGCTAAATTCCCGAAGAGCCGAAGTGCCGAAGCCGTCGAAGTGTTGAAGTCCCAAAGCGTCGAAGTGCCGGAATCCTGAAGTTTCGAAGTGTCAAAGTCCCGAAGAGCTAAAGCGTAGAAGCCTTGAAGTGTCGAAGTCCTGAAGAGCCGAAGTGTCGAAGCCTCGAAGTGTCGAAGTACAGAAGATCCAAAATCTCTGAAGTGTCGAAGTGCCAAAGTACCGAATAGTCAAAGCCCCGGAGTGCCGAAGCGTCGAAGAGCTGAAGAGTCGAAGCCCTAGAGTTAAATATCAAGCACCATGCATCCTTTCAGATCAGACGTACATTATTTAATTCAGGAATCTGGGCTTCAGGAGTTTCAGCATCTCGACTCCTAGTTTCATCCGGAGTGTTTTCTGCTGGAGTTAAGAATCAAGCACCACGCATCCTTTCAGATCAAACAAACATTATTTACTTCAGAAATTTGGGCTTCGAGAGTTTCATCATCTCGACTTCTGGTTTCATCCGGATCATTTTCTCCTGGAGTTAAGAATCAAGCGTCGTGTGTCCTCAAATCGACGGTCATCGTTCACTTTGGAGCTTCAGCATTTGTTTCAGGTCGCCACGTCACTCTAGGCCCATATTTATGCTAGCTCTACATGCAGATCCCTCTCGATCTCTAAAGTCCAAAGTACGTGGCAGTCGTTAGCACAAACATGGGGCACCCTTATCAGTTATGACACATGGAATCTATCTGGCACTGACACATGGCCCTCTTTTCAAGAATTTTCGGATGTGTCTTCAGCCTATTTTCAAGTGACACATGTCACCCCTCCATCCGCGACATGTAATCATAGTGATGTTAGGCCTCCACATCAAATCGTCTTCCAGGAGGTGTTATTGTTTAGCACCAAAAGCAGCGCCCCACCCCAAAGAACAGTTTTAATAGATCCTAAAGTTGGCAGGTGGATAAAATATAGTGGTGGCACTAGATCTAGCAGTTGTGCCTAGATCATAGACCGATACCTGATCGGTGGCCATGCTTCATTACGAGGATGAAATTGCTCGATCAATAAAATTATTGAGAAGTCCCACAATTGAAACTGTCGTTTGGAAAAAGTTATACGTGTCAAAAGGCAGTGGATTGCAGGCCCAAAAGCGGTGTGAGTTCAAACCTCTTTTAACGGCCTCGTAATCACATGCTCATATAGTGTCCAATTCGAGAGCATGGCGTGGCTGCCCCCTAGGCACTAAGCCTCGTCCCGATATCGAGGGTTTAGTTAATAAATGAAAGGACTGGTGGTTGAAACCTCGACTCACTCAGTGATTAGAAAGTATGGAGGAGCCCACCATGGAAAATAGAGTTGTCAACCCAAGGTATCCCTGTGGATGGATTTTCCTGCAGACCCATGCCAATCTGAGCTCACGTATGACAGAGGGATGCATACTCAGTCTGACAAAAGAAAGCGCAGATGAAAGGCTTTGAATGTAGTATCCAAGTCACACTCCCGGTAGTGGTGGACTGGTCTGAGTATAAATAGGTAGTTTTGATATTTTGTTAAGGTCGTCAATTGGTTGAGCAGGGTTCCCTATCTTGTAATATTTTGATGCCAGATTTGTTCTCTGGTTATGTATCAAATTTGAGACTTTTTCATTAATAGAAGTCAGCCTCTTTTCATCTCTCTATAAAATTTGTTCTAAAACACTCGGGCATGGAGGATCTAGTCGAGGTTTGTGATGTTATTGTAATGTAGGTTTGATTATAGTGGTATCGTGAACATTTTTAGTCATCTCCCCTGTTATCTTATTTATCCTCACACTGAAAGGATTGGGCAAGGAGGATCCAGTCGAGTTGTAGTTTCATCTTGATGTAGGTTTGATCATTATGCTGCTGTGAATATGTGCCTGTGACATATTTTAGTGTCTGAAGCTTGAGCTCAAGAGCGTTATTGAGCCTGATTTTTTCTTCGCCAAGCTACTTGAAGGTCGGATGCCCATAGCTGACTTGTCCACTTTCTCACTAAGTCTTCCTTCTGCTCACCCTTAAACTCAATTCACTGACTAAAGTTAATGAGGCCCTCACTTCCCTGTGCATTTCTTGCCCAGTTTCTGTGTTGAAATCATTCATGTATCGAGTTTAGTCCATTTGACCTCCATTCATAAATCAAACATCCATCGAACTTTCTAATGGGTACTGGGGTTATCCTCCTGCAATCTGAGGGTGAATCTCAGTGCTAACATGATCAACATAGATTCCATAGGAATTGAAGAGGCACAGGGGACATATATCCAGGAATATGAGATCATAGGGATGGATATCCATTTGGGAAATGAAGAAACAAACTCCAATGGACATGGATAAGGAAGGGATGAAAACATGAATATGGTAGAGATGATTAAAAATTTGCAGAAGGATGTCCAAATACAAAAAGATGATAATGAAAGGCTTATGAGAACCAAGGAGAAGCAGGATGACTTCAACATGAAGTTAATGTAGAGCTTGAACAAAATAGAAAAGAAATTGGATAAAGAGAGTGGATCAAACAAATCAGGAAGTCGCAAGTCTCCTGATGAGAAAAGAAGAGAAAGAAGTGTTAGTAGACATCACCACCACTCCCCGAGGCATTCCAATAAGAGAGCACATAGAATCTCAAGTCCATCCTCTGTCAAGAAGCATAATATTTATAGGGTGGATGAATTGCGAGGATAAATGAACAAAATCAAACCTCCTACATTTTATGGTGAGCATAAGAAGGATGAAGATGCAGAAAGATGGTTTCTGGGCATGAGAAAGTATTTTCAATTGCATAATTATTCTTCTCATGCAGGAGGAATAATTGTCATTTATCAACTCAAGGGAAATGAATCCATGTGGTGGGATCAGCTTGTGCAGGTGCAACACCTTAAAGAGAAAAGTTTTACTTGGAGGGAATTCAAGAAGTATTTTGAGAAGAAATACTTGACTAAGAGATACTATGACAAGAAAATGAAAGAGTTCTTTGAACTCAATCTTGGGAGTATGACAATAGATGAATATGAAAGAAGGTTTTTATAACTGCTGAAGTATGTCTCTTTCATCAAGGATGAGATAGTTAAGATTCAGAGGTATTTTAGTGGATTGTCATAATTTATCAGTGAAAAAATATAGTATGATGATCCTGTTGACGGGTGAAATTGACCGTCCGTCAACTGGAAGAGCGAGTCCGGTCCGGGGTTGTCTAAATAACAAAATCCGTTTGATATAACTCGTTCTAACGGATTTAATGGCTCCGTTGGCCAATCTAAAAGTCCTAGAAGAAACAAATAAAATAAATAAAAGAGCTGAAATAACTAACTAATTACTAAACACTATATGTGTGTGTGTGTGTGTGTGTGTGTGTGTGTGTACATATTCTCTAATGTAACTTTAGTTGTTGTATTTAAGTAGAAGATATACAAGTCTCATTTATTTATATGATTTACAAGTTGCAAGTTTTAATCGAAACTTACGAAAATCAATGAAAAAATTATTGTTTCTAGGAAGAAGATAAAGAAAATACATAAAAATATTTATTTTTTTTCTTTTATAAATTTAAAGAATCTTGCAAAAAAGTTATGAAACATGAACATGTGGATAGTCAAAGTTGAACCATACATTCTAGTTTCAATGATATGTAAATGACAAAAAAATACAAATAAGCTATCATGTCAGTGAATTAGTGAGGTGTATCCAAGCATCTACATGAGTGGTGAACATCCAACTGCCATGTCCAAGAGAGAAATCTGCAATGAACCTTATGATTGTTCTAAATAAATTCAGAACGTGTATTGGCAGCTTAGGTTTTAATGACAGAAAAGGAAACAAAAACATAAACCTGTGATCTCATAATTATACATGATTAAAACAAGATAAATCTGGAAGCAATCTATGCATTTTATCATTCAATTTAAAACTCAAAGATAAATCTCATTATTTAAATCGAAGATATAATCACAGCATTTGTATTTTGATGAAGCAAATGATGGATGGTATTTATAATATAAACCTCCTACACATCACAAATCATTGAATCTAAAGATATCAGACCTGCACATGTAACATGATTAAAAGAAACATAAATAACAACATTATAACAAAATTCTAAATCCAAAATGCATATATGTCATTCTATTAAGTTTTTGGAATCACTTGTCTATTATGTAGTCCTGGAAGAAATTGTTTTGGATAATAGACTTTAAAGATTGAATACATAAATGATAATAATTAACCATGTATTGATAAAAAAGACTAAAGCTATTTAAATCAATGCATAATCAATTATTCAAAGAATATGAATATATCATAATGAAAATAAAACCATTTTACTTACAGAACAAAGGCCATTAAGCAACCTGGAATTCCATATTCTTCTTTAAAAATATCTGTCCATTCTCCCAAAGGTTCCAACCATTCATTACTCCATTTGAAAAGAAGAAAAGTTTACAAAAGAAATAACATAAAAAAGAGAAAGGATTAAAATCCTCCTCTCCAATTTTTCAATCCATGGCTCTGATCTTTCTCATATATTTATAAAATAAATGAACAGTCTGGGCGTCACTATTAATTTCCGCCACCTGAAATTTGTCTCTAAAAGAGACCCAAATACCTCTCAAATCGTGTAGTTGTTTGGGAAAATCTCTACGTGGAAGTTAAATGGGTCCATTTTGGTTCTGGGTTTTCAACCGTCTCTTCAAATTCCTCACGGTTTGGCTGCATTTAGTTCTGCAAAATCGTCTATCTGATCTTGACGCATTTCCAAATTTTATCTGTTGTTGCTCATAAAATTATTTGTAGCAATCCAAAATTATTTTTGGATCAATCATCTTGAACATATTTGGATAATAAAAGCAAGCCATGATCAGATCCATATCAAATATTTGATAATAGAAACCTGTGAAACAAAAAAAAAAACTAAATTAATAACCTAAAAATTGTGAATAAAACAAAATCTAGAAAAATCAAAAATGAATTTAAACTAACTATAACTTATAAACAAACATTATTTATAATTTTATTTCAAATATGATCTACAAGCTTCAAGTTAATGGAAAAAAAATATTAAT
>JASDQU010308653.1:6611-16869 GCA_032191745.1 Picea mariana
GGAAGGAGACATACCCTTGTCTCCATCAAATGAACCGGTCACATATGCTATCATGAAACAAGCATCCAAAGAAATTGACAGTCCCATTCCATCTGTCACACCCTTACAATCTACAAAGGGGAACCCCAATGAAGGGATACTATTTAAAGAGGATTTAACAACTATCTACATAGAAGAATTACCTCCTAGTGATTTATTTTTTAGCAAGAAAAGGAAGGTCGTGGTGAAGCAATAAACATACCAAAAAGAAGGTACAACAACTAAAAAGTACAGAATATTAACGGATGGAGAAGCCTTAGAAGAGGAAGAATTTGTCGAAGAGATAATAGGAACATTGGGGACTTATGCAACGACCAACCAATATTCAGTTGAAATCTTGAAGGAATGGATCAAACAAAAATACATGTTAATTAGCAAATTACAGACTCAAATGGCAATTGTAGAAGTGAATGCCAGGAATGATGCATGTAAAAACCTTGAACAAATCAGAGCAACGGATCAACAGAAAATCAAACAACTCAAATCCAATCTTGAGCAAATGCAGCAGTCGACTCAAACAAATCAAGGACGGATAAGTCAACAAGAGGAGTTAATAAAACAACTTCGATCTAAATTAAATTCTACTGAAAGTCGGGTCATAGATATAGCGGTATTTTGAACTCAAGCCACAAAAATACGAAAAAATATAGAAGCATCTCAACAGAGTCTACTTACTAAAGTAGAAATCATCCAGGATCATTTTTAGTTGATAGATCAAGCCTTAGAAAAAATCACCTTAAGAGAGAGAGAATCTAAGGTGGCTCGAAGTACTTACCAGGAGGCTATTATATCAATGGAGAAAGAGGAAATGGTCATCACTTCCATATTATCCATTCGAGAACAATCCAGAGGTAACATCCTGTTAAAAGCATGGGAGCATAATCTATCGAAGAACAAAAAAATGGCTAAAGAAGTGAGAGACTCTTGTGAATAAACATTTGGCTTAATAAATAAAAAATTGCTAGATCTCAATAAGGAGAATAGCTCCAAAACGTTGGGCAAAATTAGCATAATTAAACATCTGCTAGATATCAAGGAAAATGTGGAAAGATACCAAGTTGAACTATCTCGGATAAAATAGGTCGATATTGTCCAAATAGATAAATGGTTGATAAAACCAAACCTACAGTTATTGTCTATCATTATAGAAGACATGCAAATAGGAGAAAGACTGTCATAGTTGGAAAGGAAGTGCTACACTTTTGAAGAAAATGACCAAATTGAACTTCCCATGTTGATAGCCCAGTTGGTAGAAAAGTGTGTCAATTGTATTGAACAGGGGAAAGGGAAGACTTATGGAGGCCAGTAATACAATTTCTTATTCCATCCTATTTTGGAGCTAGAAGACAAAGAAAGGAAAACACCCCGCCAACATGAAGGAAGATAAGGGACAACAAAGTGAAACATTTCATATTTTCATTTGTAACCGAAAATTTTAGAATGATAGAATTCAAAACTTTTGAATCTAGTATAAATATACATTTTGAGAAAGAAACCAGGGTTGCTTTTTGTCGATTGTAAAGGAGAAGACTCACTTTAATGAGAATTTATACAAATGCGGGCCATAGATTCTACATCTCATCTATTCTAAGTTATGTGTTCTTTGTCTTTCCATATTCTTACGTACTTTCATATATTTTCTTTGATGAATGCAAATCGTAATTTAATACAACCTCTACTGTGGTTATGTTATACTCAGTAATCTAATAACAAACAGATTTTCCTCTGTATTCAGTATTAGTTAATACAGGAACTGAATTTTGATTAGATTATATATTTTACACTTCATTGAAAGTTATATCACTTACTTTCTTCTTCTGTTACAGAGTAAGATTCTTCAGTAATTGATGCCTTGCTTTGATTAGCAGCTTTGTGTTTTTTGTTTCATTTCATTCAATTTTTCAAATTTAACTCAGATGCGAGAAACAACCTCTGAGCTGTTATAATATTAATTCGTTTCAAAGCACTTTTCTCTGTTACTTATGTGGTGAAAGGCAAACATTGAAACCTTTTCCTCATTTCCTGATGCCTGACATTATACTTGTAGCCTTAGTATAAACTCAGGATAAACAATTTCCATGAATTTACTCTATATATCATGGACCTGCTGTTGAACTGCGCGTTGTTCTTGTGACCTTTTCATCTTCTCGACCACTGACAGTAGCTTCAACTGTGCTTGTATTGTCGATGCTTTTTTCTTTGCCTCTTGGATTTGTGCTTCTAATGTTCTTAGTTTCGGGTCCTCTGCAAGGCACTCATAGGTCTGCGCACTTCGGTTACTAAGTTGCTTGCATTATAACGCCAATGCCTTGATTCTTTCGGCTGCGCTCCTGGAAGTTTCTTCCCTTTGATCTCGCACTTCCAGTAGAGTGCTCGACACTGCTTGCAATTCCATTACTGCTACTCTTGCTTGGAGCTACTGAATGGCTTCAATGAGATTCCTCACTTGGCTCTCAATTGTTTCCTCTTCCATTTGTGCCAAGCCCAACATAGAGTGAAGTTCTCTAGTGAATGCCTCTTTAACTCCAATCTGCTCCATGAGCAGTTGTTATTTTTCTTTCTGGAACTTCTCTTTGTTCTCTACAAACTTTGCGCGGAGGTCATCTTTCTCTTTCTTCGCAACTCGATGTTGTTCTAGGGCTTCCTCCTTTGCTTGCTTCAATGCCTCTGTGGCCTGCTCTTTTTCCTCTTGTACTCAACGAAGGTGAGCCTTTGTCACATCTGCTAATATACATAGTTGGGCAGGCTCATCTCCTACTTCTATGCCCCCTAATGACAACGAAGCAGTAGACACTGCATGGCTCGAATAAAGAGCTTGTTGTACTCCTTTGAGCTCCACCTCGATCCTGTCATACATTGTCTCCTGTTTGGCTTCGTTTCGCTGCAAAATGTCCTCCGAGGTATCTGATACAACTATGATGATAAGGTCAATATCATCCACCATAAGTACAATCTATAACTGAGTTTTATCCATGCGGCTCTTCTTCCACGCTGAGGGTTTCTTTGGGAAAAACTTTCTTTTCTTCGATGTATCAGCCTTTGTAAAGGGGTCTTTCGGTGGTGTCACTTCGCCCTGTTCTTTCTTGTCTTCTTCCCCTTCCTTCTCTTGGCTTACTTTGTTGTTTCTAGGTGAATCAGACGAAGTCTTCTCCGATGCGATGTTTATTTCTTGCACCTCTTCCTTCTTCTTCTTCTTCCTTACGTTGCTTGGTCCATCATAGTTTTCTCAGGTGACCATAGGACTTCTTATGAGGTCAGGGTCATAGATGTCTGTCTGTTTGACTGGCACAAGGAATTATGCAAACCATTCCCTAGTTATTTCCTCCATATCTTCCTCGGTCAGTTTGTAATAGGTCTGGAGTTCTTCCTTGTGTTCATCCCCGCACACAATGATATAAATAAAGTGCATGTCTGTGTGGAACTTCGCGAGTGGCCTGAATCGATGCAAAGTATTCAGAGTCATTCGAGGGAATGACTCAATGGCTCGCATGAGCTGTAGGCAATAGGTGTGGAAGACAACGTTTGACTGCACTGCTTCACCATATCACTTGAGTAACACAAGGTAGTGAACCTCGCGGCCAGTGGTTCAGAAGGCTCGACTTCTAGGAAAGTCACTCCCTCCAACATCTCCCAAGCGACAAAGGCAACGAGGATGAGAAACCAGCTAAAGTGAAACTTGTAGCCCTGGTCCTATGCTTCACGAAAATATTGCTCCAACTGGTTGACGAGGTAGCTCACCCAGTTCATCTACATCCCTTCAATGCATTTTCCTATGAGGTCGACGACAAAGCTTGAGACCTGCATTGGTATGTTCTTCATGAAGATCTTACCATCGATCAACTGGAAAGCTAGGTGCACTGCACCATTTTAGATGGAGGCTACCTTGTATCCTCGCTTCCCTTTCTCCACATCGCCATAGGTGTCTTTTATCCACTACGCGAGGGTGTGATCTGCACCCTTCCTTGGGTAGAAATCTTGAGGGTGCAGTCCTTGCATGCTCAATCCAGTGATCTAGTGGATCAACATCGGATCTATAGTGATGCGTCTATCCAACCATAGGTAACCGCCATGGTAGGATGACAGGAAGATTTTAACACACGCGTTAACCTCCTGATGTCTACCGAAATTTGGTGTTTTCATTACATTAAGGATCATTGATCTCACGATGTCCATGGTCCACGACTGTGGGACTATCTTTGGTTTCTTCCCTGTTTTCTTTGTCAAGTACTTATGTGGTGCGAGAATTCCATAATTCTTGCAGTCTCTTAAGTTGAAATCACTGATCTTGAGCATCATAATCTTTCCTAATTACGGTCCAACTACGCGTATCCCCTTCAGGAGGTACACAGTGATTAGTGTATATTTGAAATGCCTCGGGATGCTGTCACAACTAACCGTGCTAGCCAGAGCCGAGATATAGTTTGACAGGACCAATGGGATGAGCTTCACATTCTCCAAGTCATCCCGATGCTTGATCCATTTCTCTGTCACGGTTCAAGATGGCCCAGATCGACATGCAGTCGATGGGGAGGCTTGCAATCCTATCGTCGATGAGGCTTGTGCTCCTACAAACATGACCTTCTCCACCATGAGGTCAATCAAAATCTCGTCGACGGATTTCTATACTTCGTTGCATTCGTCTGACATACACGCTCGAGATCAGATATCTCAGATAAGTGCACAAATTCTCAAGGTAAGAAGAACGGGTGGCGAGGTCTCAATAAGCATTGTGTGAAAGCAATTAGTTCTCTGTGGGCTTGGATAATCACAGTTTGCAAAAGTGTCCTCGATAAGACATTCAATTGGTTAAATAGATGATGTTGTAAAAGACTCCTCCAACGATCAGGAATTCCTCAATCAATAGAATTCCACCCGTTATGGCATGATCCCAAATGGTCCAATGATGAGCTTTCTAGAAATAAATGTGTTTCTAGTCATTCTAATGGTTAGGAAACCTCCAATGTTCATATTGCTTCGTTGTGGCGAAGTTCTAGTCTGTTTTGTTCTGCTATTCCGGCGAGGTTCAAGTTCTGCAAGACTTCCTTCTGCGAAGTCCTCTCTGGAACCTCCTGCAATTTTTCTAGCTTTGCTTTCTTCTTATTGAGCTTTCTTGCTTTCTTTCCTATGATATTCATCTCTAGATTCCTCTTTCCATTATTGTTCTTATCTTTTCTTATCATAGTAACTTCACACTATTATGGGTCTTTCACAGGTTTCAAGGGTAATAATTTTTCTCTTATTGTTTCTAGAGTAGGTGCTCTTCTCTTCTGCATGGATAAGTTCTTTAATCTTTCTTGCGTTCTTTCAAATTCGATAGCCAGGTCTCTGGCCCTCATTTTCTTCGAATTGTCCTCATTTTCTTATATTAAGTGCGCTATTATCCTAGCCATGAAATCCCCTAATTTTTATTTTTTCTGTTCTGTAGCTTCCTCTTCTTCTTTCTTTCAGATCTGATCTCTCTCAATCCAAGTCCTTCCTAACAAAAATGAAAAAGGAGCATTTTTCTCAACAAACTTAACGACCTCAAATTATTCTTCTGTCGATGTTCCATGGGAAATCAAAGGTACATGAGTGAGTCTTCCACATAGGGTTATCATCTTTCCTTTAAACAAGCCTATTCCTCCCAATGAAGGAACCATAGAAGGCTTTCCGAAAATTTCGCAAGTACTTTCTGTCATGAAATTCACCTGTGTTTCTATATCCAATACATAGTCTATGTCGAAGTCTCCTATTCTTGTTTCTATGCACTGTTTTTGTTTTAAGATATCTGGTAAGTTGATGTCTCTGTGATCATTCAGTGTTTATTTTATCTGCAATAATATATCCTCAGATTCTTTCTGGTTCTTTAGTATATTCTTAGTCTCTTGACCTTCTTCATAGTTTTTTTGTTTCATGTTCATCTTCTCAAATTTAGCAATCACTCTAGGGCAATCCAAAACTTCATTTCCAGTAGCTTTACAACAAAGGAAAATAGGACCTCTACTAGGGCATTCCTTAGCAAGATGTCCCGGTCTTCTGCAAATATAACAAAGAGTCAATCCTCTCTTTCACTTAAGCGATCCCCAACCTTTCCTATACTGCGCACTGGGATCACAGTGACGAACCTACACAAAATTATTTCTAGGATATTGCATCCACTTGTTAGTCAAAAATTTATTTATATGCATAGGGATAACATATCTTTCATTATTTCTATCAAGTCTATTCATATCACATCTTCTTTCTTCTAGTTATGCCCTAGTTTTTAGTCTAGGACAAGACCTGTCAAACATACCTAGATTCATACTTTCGAAGAAAAAAAATTACACTTATCTTATCTTTAATAGAGCACAAATTTTTAAGATATTACCTCTTTTCTTCAGATCGAGATTCCTTCTCTTAGCACAGAGCTTCGCAATTCAGGTAGAATACTGCGCACTACAACAATATATCTACGCATAGAGATTTTGTTCAGTTCCCAGCAATCATAGTTTCAGGTCCCGACAACAGAACAATTTGTTGGAACAAGGGCAGATCCAGGGTTCAACGCTTCAAAAACGTACCAACAAAACCCTAAGTACTGGCCCTTTCGGCAACACCTGCGAAGCAGATGAGGTCTCACCCGAGGTAGACGCAGGGGGTGTTGGAGGATGCAAGTGTCTACAACCTAGATGGGGCATATATATTTGATCACAATACTTAACATAGCACTTAGAAATTAGCATTCATTAGTCTTTAACCCTTATTCACATCACAGGTGAAAACCCTAATTAAAGAACAACACAGTAATCAACAAGATCTGAGTGCATCTAACCATTTATCACATAACATCAAACAGATCTAACATTCATTCATGTTATTAAGCACTAAGCTACCACGTCAGATGCATCTAACATACATAAATTTTCAACACTAAGCATAAATCACATCAATACCACAGAGCAATCGAAACACAAGACATATGCGGTTCACCCCTAGCATGGAGCTACATTCACCAACTCTTCATATTCTTTATTATCTTCTTTCAATCTTCTTACATGCACAGAGCCACAAAACCAACTCTGCATAGGACATGATATATGCGTGCACCTCGCCAGATCCACCTTCTGCTAGTTAGGTCCAAGCACAGAGCCTTCTTACAATCACTTGCACTTAGGTCTGCAAGTCTTAACACACAGTACGTACAAAGCCAAATACCACTATAATCACACAGATTCAACTCTTAGCACTTAGCACCGCCTACTTACATCGTCAATATACTTATTTATACATTACAAAATGGACCTAAACATGGGTAAACCCATGGACCGACATCCCATACCCATTACATAAACCCTAAACCCAAAAAGCTCGTAAAAGGGGCGAGATCCCGTGATCTCCACTTTGCCTGGGTGCTTCATCTTCAACCAGCCTATCGAAGTCCCAAAAATGATCAAACACAACCAAGGTTCTCCAAAACTTGGTCAAGGGCCAACAAGAAGCCTAGAGTGGTTTGATACCACACCGCTTTTCTCCCTGCAATTAAATACCACCCGCCACATATCACTTTGGAAATACTGTGGTTTCAATTGGCACTGCTCTAAGGTTTTTAAAACCCGATTTCTTTCTATCCCCGCAATTAAGCACTACCTTCGAGATTATGACCTCGACGTTGTCTCTTGATCAATGAATGCAATTAACTTCACTCATAGAGCTTCGGGAGTTTCAAACTCTCCGCCCTTGCTTCCTCCAAAGTGACTATCTTCCGAAGTTGAAGATGTGATGACACCTGTCCTTAACAAACAGATGGCTCAGATGAACTTCGGCTCTCCAGCCTTTGGGAGTTCTAGTTAAACAAACTCCTTTTTCTCCCGTAGTGACTTTTCTCTGAAATGGAAGATCTTCTGCGACACGTGTCCACCTCAAATCAACGACTCTCATCCACTTCAGGACTTCGGCCTTTGGGATTTTTAATTCCTCTACGTTCTCTTTTTCCCGAAGTGCTTTCACCCGAAGTCCATGATCTATTGACACATACCTCCCACAGATCAACAACCACAATTTCCTTCGGCTCTTCGGGCTTCGAGAGTTTCAAACTCTCCACACTTGCTTCCTCATGAAGTTCTTCCACCCGAAGTACACGATCCACTGGCGTGTTTCCTTCTGTATCTGAAAACCATGATGCACTTCGGATATTCAGGCTTCGAGAGTTTAAAACTCCTACACACTCATTCCTCCCATAGTGCTTTCACCCAAAGACAATGGATTTCCGCCACGCGTCCCTCTAGATATGACGGTCCATATATTCTTCACCTACATCGACTTCCTTTTGGTATGTTACACCTCTGAACTTCTAGATATCTTGCCACATGTTCTACGCAATGAATGATTACGATCTGCTTTGACCTACGAGGCTTCAGGAATTTGTCACGTTCCACACCTGAAATCCTCCAAACAAACTTTCCCCAAAGTCTTAGATCTTTTGTCGCTGTTCTTCACAACGAACAACTCCAATCTGCTTTGTCCTTCAGAACTTCAAAAGTTTGTCACACTCCACGCTTGAAATGCTTTGAAGTTTGTTTCTCCGAAGTTGGAGATATATCGACACGTATCTCTTGGAAACCAATGGTTTGGATTTACTTCGGCCTTCGGCTATTCGACAATTTCACCTTCTTCTTGATCACAGAACTTTCAAAGTGCTCTTGCTCCATAGTTTTGGATCTTACGCCATATGTCCCCCTAGATGATGGAGGGTTGTTGTCTGCTTCGGGACTTCACTCGCCCATGCTCTTCTGCGTTCCAATATTCCTAAATGTGCGAAGTCCAAAGGACTTCCACTGTTATACTCCGTGCAACTCTCCTAGATCTGACGGTTGGGATCTGTTTCCTCCTCAACGCTCTCCTTCGCTTTCGTGGACGTTGATCTAACAGTCCAAATTTCTTCATAAAAATGATCCGATGTTTGTTGTCGCTGCTCCTTTTGAGCTTTTGATTTATTTTGACTTCGAAGAGTTTGTAAGTGTTCAAAGGCTTCGGCCTTTATTCCTCTAACGAGCTCGACTACTTAGGTCTCATCTGCATTTCTGCTAACGCTATCTCTTCTGAGATTTTGGATTTACTCAGTCTCTTAAGGGTCTCGATCCTTCTTCTCCCTTCAAAGGGTTCTTGTGCCCTCCTGGCAACCTCTCACTCAAAGAACACCTTGCTGATTGTTTTCTACAGAGTGTTCAGTAACTCTATGAGTATCTTCCTATGATCCTCTTCTCCTTGAACTCGATAGAGATTTCTCTTTGTGCACACTTGCACCTGCTCGATGCCCACCTGACAGAGCTCTACAGAGTTCTCAGTGACTCTATCTCTATGTGCTTCCTCTACACAGTTTACCCTCCAATGTATTCAACAACCTTGAGGTTCCCCTTGAGTTGTTATCTCTCTAGTGCACCCTCCTGACACGTTCTTTTCTGACTCCATAGAGTTCAGATGCACATTTCTTGCGCTGACTACATAACCTCCAATGTTCTGTTGTGCACTCCTTGCTCAGCCTAAAGAATCTAGAATGATATTTCAAACTCAACAAAGATAGAGAAATCTATCTTCCTATTGCAGATGAAATATATCATACACCTACAACATACATAAACACACAGATAACACAAAACAAACATTCATTCATACATAAATTCATAAAAAGTGAAATGTGCTCTTTTCTATTAATCTGAATGCTTGGTTACAATATGTGTAGGCTAGACTACAACAAAGTCTCATCTCTATCAAGCTCCTTACTCTCCTTACCCTAAACTGCCTAATCTTTCTTTTCCTTATCTTCCTCTGAGATCTGATACAAAGATCTCCTTACAAAAGAGGGGCTCTATGAGTTTATCCTCTCTTCACCTAACCTCGTCTATTACATTGAAGTTTCTTAAATGGCCATCTAATCTGAATTGAATCTAGAGCCATGAACCTGTTAGCCATTAAAGGAGACCTTATCTTCTGTCTACTCAAAGGAGTGGTTTGGTTTTCACTCAACCTGACAACATTAATCCATGTATGATCATATTTCAAATTTAAAAATAGGAGGGTTTGTGCTTCTCCCTTTCCCCAATGCACGCCTATGTGTTGGCTTACTGGTGCATCTGTCAATGGGGAAGGATGCTCTTGCATCACTATTGCATAAGGTTTACTGTTTTGGTATGTATACATACCCTACCCCACTCTAGATTTAAACTTGTGACCTCCAAGAAAAAAACACATGTTCTTAACT
>JASDQU010308653.1:25905-39052 GCA_032191745.1 Picea mariana
TACATTAAATGCATTAATAAATACATTACTATATAACTATAGTGTAAAGTAATACATTAACAATACATTGTTACATTAATAATACATTAAATGCATTAATAAATACATTACTATATAATACATTAAAACATTGATAAATTATTAATACATTAATAAATATTATATAAAATTAAAATTATTAAATTATTATGGTTACATTCTTATCATTAAATTCTTATTATTTAAATTATCTTTTTATTATTATAAAATAACCCTTAATTTAAATAATTTTAACTTTAATACAATTATAACCTTAATTTTAATAGAAATAGCTCTAACCCTAATCTCAATATAACCTTAACCTTAATAACTATTAACAATAAATCAAATATATAACAAGAGTGATGATTTTATTTTAATTTTAATGCTTTAATATTAAGATTAGTGTCTAACTCATCTTCAACTTGTATTTATATTTCTAATATTGTGAAAAACACTTTTTACATATATAATTTTATTATGATAAATATGAAAATTTTACTATTTTACTATGATAAATATTTTACTATTTTACTACAATTTTACTATTTTGATAAAGCTCTTTAATAAATATGAAAATTTTATGTCCAATTTTCATAATGCTCTTTGATAAATGCATGGTGCCCAATTTTTTTTATCAATTCTATTTCAATACAGTGATAAAGCTATATGTATTCTTTGAGGCAACGTCATTTTGCATCTCTTAACACTTTTTACAAACAAAAGTTATATGTATTCTTTAAGCCAGTGTCATTTTGCATCTCTTACCATTCATTTTGCATATCTTAACATTTTATGGAAATGTGATAGAGGATTTTGTTCACAGGTTTTGGTTCAATTTAAAACTATGCAAATCATCTGACTTTTATAAAATAATAGAAAATGGAACTTTTCTTTATAAAAAATAAAGAGAAAACGTAACTTCATTTTACTTAAACTTAGTATTCTTTAACGCAACCTGATCATTTTGTTTTTATGCAAAATTGATAGAAGATTTTTTTCTCAGGTTTTGGTTCAGTTTAAAACTATACAAATTATCTGATTTTCATAAACTAATAGAAAATGGAATTTTTCCTTATCAAAAGTAAAGAGAAGCTAAAGCTATTTCAATAATCCTAGTATGCATTTTACACTAATTTTTTTTTTTAAATTACTAAATGTCATAAATGGATGATTCACCAATTAATTGGTTGAAATCACAGAATGTTGTTAGAGAATGGAATAAACTTTAAATTGTAAAATCAATTTCTTAAAAAGGCTAAGAAATAGGTTGAATAACCAAAGTTGGTCTTTGAATGGTAGGAAGGGTCTTTGAATGGTAGGAAGATGAGACCTTCATGCCCAACTTTTCATGCCCAACTTTTGGAGATTGATTAATCCAAAATACCATTTTACCTCCAGATCTTTGCACCTCGCACCAATCTGTCATACATCCAACCACAAAATTGTCTTAACATTTTGTATTGTTTTCATTTATTACAAAAATTCAAATATACAGTGTAAAAAATGCAAATTTTGACATATACACAATGAAAAAATTGATGAACTTTTATAGTTGCATTAGAGGAAGTGGAAACCGGGTCTATACCATTGTAGGGTACTATTTTATGACTGTATTCTTACCAGTTTGATGAAGACCTATTACAATTAAAACATAGCTTCATTAGTCTAGATGCCCCCTAGTTATAAGATACACGGATGTTGTTGTAGCCTTTCTCATCTCTAAACAGATTACACTCTTCCGGTGAAAAAGAACATCAATATACCACCATGGTATCAATAGACCAGTTTGTAAAGAGATCAGGCAAATTACAAACGAATTTGGAAAATACCAGTTTGTAAAGAGATCAGGCAAATTACAAACTGGTCTTAAAACGTAGTTTCATTAATCTGCATTTTCGGATTAAAGGTAAAGAGATTGAGCAAATTACAATAACTGTAAAGAGAAAACGTGGCTTAATACTGTACTTTACAGTAACAAGAGCCTCCTGGAAATCGCAACCAATTGGTGTTTTCTATTCTTTACATCAGAATTTGGGGATCGCAGCCAAGGTTGTGTTGATTATACTACCCTCATGCGCCAATTCATGCCATTATTGATATTCAACCACTGTTGTGTTAATTAAATGAAACCCATGCTAGACATCTAGGGCCTGCCATCACTGTGTTAATTAATTGAAACTCATGCTAGGCATGCAGGTTGGCTTCCTATAGGTTAATTGAAATGCATGATAGACGTGGCAATGCTTCACATCTATTTGTATAATTTGAGGTTAATTGAAACGTATGATAGACGTGGCAACGCTTTATAATTAATCCGAGCTAAATATTGAACTAGGATTTTAAACGTGGAAATTACATATCTTTACAATAATTTTTTAATGTGATTAGATAAATGGTAAAAAGTAAACATGTTAACCGATGCCTTGATAAATGCAAGAAAGTTATAAACAATAAATCTGACCCATTGATTTTGGAGGACGACTAAGAATATGCCAGCATATTCAATGCATAGCCATCAGATTAGGGTTTAAGGTTAAATAAGGTTAAAAGATCATTAGTTGTGCATATTGTCAATAGGTGTACGTCTTTTGGCATAATAATACCTTTTCTATATAATAATAATTATAATTATTGAAATAACTATTAAAAATAATAATAATCAAAATTATTGAAATAACTAATAAAAATATTAATAATTATAATCACGATGGGTTCAATCTCACTTGTAAAATTTTAAAAAACATATATATTAATATATCTAAAGAGTGGTCAATTAAGTCTAACTTGTGTAGTTATGAGATGGATATGATGAGTATGCCAAAGTTTTCTTAAAAGATAAGATTTTTTTATTAATTTAAACATCAATTTTTTAAATTTAAGATTGTTTAAGTATAGTTATTCATAATAAAGTTTTTATTAGTCCATTCCATAGGCGTAGAGGGACTATAGAAATCGATAAATTGTTGACTGCATATTACTTTGTCTTTTGACCCGAAATATTTGCACAATACCTATTGTTGGAGCTATGGAAATAAAAGCATATATTTTTATATAATAAAAAATAATATATATGTACTGATCTAATTGGATAAGAGATTGGAGGTCTTATTGTCGGCTTCACTATTCCCAATGTACTATATGGCAACATATCCAAAGTTTTTCTCGTAGTCAGTATGTTTTAATCATATATTTTTCCTGTATCTTGCTTGAAGGATGATTAATGATAGCATTAGTTCGAATGTTTGTATTAACATTTTCTGCTACCCGAATATATCTGCAAGCTTTTATATGTAATAAGAATATTGAAAAGTTTTGATATCCAAGCTTTGTAGTGATTGAGAATTCCAAAGGTTATAGCGTCTTTGGCGGATGTATATTTCTTGAAATGTATTGACACTTATTCTGAGATGCATCAATAGGACTCATTGCGTAAATGTTCACATGACGCGACGTTCTGCAACACCCTTGACAACTTAAATGTTTTCATACCGCGAGGTGCTTAGACAACCTGAGAGTCTTAAATGTTTATGTAAACACAGTTCTCGGAGTACATTTTTCCTCAAAAGTTTCTATACAGTTATAGTGAATTTGCACTTGATTGTCTACCACCAGTTCAATAGCCATTATATGTTTCATCCTTGTTCTGCCATTGAAGCTACATACATTGTTTACTGGTTCAGTGACTGCTTATTCTTCATTGTTTTGTCGGTTGCTGCCATTGTATGCTTCATCCTCGTAATCGTTGAGGCTACATACATTGTTTACTGGTTCAGTGAGTGGTTCTTGTTCGCTGGTTTCTCGGTTGTTGCTTGTTGTTTTGCTGGTGATTCAAGTTGTGCTTCTGCATTTCATCATTTTGGAGTAAGTTTCAATGTAGTGGTTTCATTTTGTATTCCTTGTTTGTTTTTTAGTTTGCAGTTTGCAAGTAAGAATGTTTGCTTATTTGTAGTCACATGTTTGTTGTGTGTTTCCTGTTCCTTTTCTGTTTGGGTTGCAATTTCGTAATTGTTGGAGATACATATGTTGTTCACTGGCTCGGTGGTTCTTGCTGATTCGTTGGTTCCCAGGTTGTTGGCTCTGTTTGTTTGGCTGGGGTTTGCGCTTTGGGGCCTTGGGGGTGTAGTTTGGCCTCTTCATGTTTTCTCGCTGGTTTGGTCTTTGCTGGTTTCTTTTCTTTAATTCGGCCTTGCAGGGTTGGGGTCTAGCGGCGGTGGTTGGAGATTTTTTTATTTTTCGTTATTGTTTTGTTTGGGGCGCTTTATGGTGTTCATCCCCTGCACCCATCAGTGGATATGCAATTGTTTTATTTGCCATGTCTATCCGAGTCAAGATCTATTATTCTGTGAGATTTTTCTGGTGCTGTAGTCCATCCATGAAAGAAAATAGTTGCATGCAAAATTGTTCTAGGATTACATGTGAAGTTACAATATCCACTATTTTTTCATTGGAATAAAGCATATGTATGTAGGGTACATTTATAAACCATGTATGGTCAGATGTGTGGATATGACATGACATGTCCTTTCTCCTCTACATAGATTGGTGTGTGCAGGATGCAATTTGTGTTGTTATTGACATAGGATATGTGCAACAAAGATTCTGCAAGATTATATTTTCATGCCTGGAAGCATGTCTAGGTAATTATCCACGGAAAACTGAGAACTTATATCATGTGCACAACATTCTGTGTAGAGGATAAATAACATGGCTAGAGGGCATATGTGGATAAATTCCTAGGGAAAAGCAGAAATCGTTTAGCTACAGCCATGTAGTTGCATGATATTTTGTGCCTTGTAATATATTTTGGCCAGGGAAAAAAATTGTACACGTTTACAACCATGGATAGAGAAGTGCAAAGGTTCATGTTTCTACCTTTGTAGACTTTTTGTTGAGTTAGTTTTGCTTTATGTACATATTTTTTGTTCTCCACTGAATACCAACTTCCATTGATGTTCATTAAATTTTGTGGGTTCCCAAATTGAAACAAACATAGTAGCTGGAGAAAAGGAGAGAGTCTCGATTGCATTGGCTGAAGAGGATATAAAAAGGTGCATGCTCATACTGTTGTTTCATATTGCGGTGTTTTGTATTTCATTTATGGTCTGGATATGTGTTAATCTAGTTGTGTGCCTTCCTACATGGTAAGTTTTCTTGGTTGCATACATTTATTCCTGCATACTAAGCTAGTGCATGTCTATTGTGTTTGCGCTGCATTGCTACAATTAAACAAACATAATGGCTGGATAGGAAAAATGACTCTTTGGTGGGTAAGTAGACCTGTTTATTTTTGTTTTATATGTCTATTTTCAAACTAACTTTCCTTCCTATCGATTTCATCTTCTGCATTGTTGCCTTGGAAAAAAAAGGTTTCTTAGACAGGGAGATGAATTCTTCTGTGCAGCAGTAGAGGGTTCTATGGTACAATCTTCTAAAAGGTATACCAGGTGTGTCGGAAAATTAAATATACAAACCGGGTGTGGGCATATAATATAGAATGCATATATTTGCTTAGTATTGATGTCCATATGCAAATGCTTGCATCAGAAAAAGTTGGACTAGTGAGACGGCCATGAGCAGTCAGTCATCCCAGACATCGACGAATCGACAAGGCCAAAGGTAAATATGAATGCGCTCTACTCTTACTATGTTTACTAGACAAATTTCCCGGGCTATATATTCATATATGACATGGTGAATATGTTGATGCCATCTGTAGTACATGGTTTGCAACTTGCAAGAAGTATCAACATGTACGAGCGAGATGTCGAACCTGCTGCATGTTCTGCAGACTAAGAGGTGTCGTTACGAAACTCTGGCTCCATAGTTCTTCAAAAGTATGTGTGTACTTGTAGCACACTACCATTCACTTTAGTTTTCCTATTCAAAAAATGTCTTTAGGTCTAGAGTTATGACATCCAAAGTACTGTCAACAAAGGCCTTGAACAGTCACCAAACTGGAAAGGTGTTCGTCTGGGACATAATGGTTGTCTATACCACCTACTTGGACAAGAAATACAAAAGTAGACCCATTATGCATGATGATATGACAAACAAGGATGCCATGATGAAAGTCACATTGACTATTCCCCACAACTTGTCCATAAACATGCATAAAAGATATTGCCGCGTAATGGGATATCCATTACAAATTTTAATACATTGCCTAAAACAGTATATGACCGTGGTGATTGCGATCGAATTGTTTCGGTCAACGAAACAAGCACTGTGGAAAAAATTCCTCCTATTTGTTCAGAATACCGCTTCCTCTCGGACTCGACTATTAGGAAACTTGCACAGAGTACTGATATTTACCCAATGGGAACGATAAGGGTTGTTGTCACATTGGCCAGGAAATTTGGGTCGCAACACATTCTCCATATAAAGGATGGAGAGTCGGACAACGAGAAGGCAATGGTACCACTTTTGATATTTTGTTTTGTTGTTTACTTTCACTTCTGCATGTATGTTGAATAAGTTACACAAATATTGCACTATTTCATGTTGTAGATACAATTGTTTGATACGTATTCATATTTGTTTTCGTAAATGGAACAACAATTGCATAGAGGGAAGATTCAACTTATGTTGCTCAAAAATATAACAAAAAAGAAGGATGCTAGAGAAACGATCTTTCACATAACCCAGTCAACGTTTGTAATAGAGTTGCAAAAATATATAGTAAAGGATATGGAGAAGCTAGCTAGCTTTACAATTGTTGTGCATATACATTTACAAAATCATCCTCGCTTTGCTTATAGAAATAACCTTCAACAAATTTCTGCAGATGTTAATTTTTTTGTTTTGTTTTAAAGGGGAGGGTGGGATGCAGTTGTGTATTATATTGTTCAATGTATTAATTCCTTTGCCCACATTCCCAGGTTGAAGGTCTTTTAGTTGTAGCCAATGTGTACTCGACCCCCTTTGAGCCTGTTTGTGCAAAATGTCATTCCACTGCCTCTACCTCTGCTTTGATAAATGATAATACGATTGATTGTCTGCGATGCGGTGAAAAATGTCCATATATTTATGGACATTGCCTCAGTGTTGTTATTTGAACCATGGGTAACACAACTGTGCATTGTATGATCAGGCAACCGTTGTTACAAAATGTGCTTCCTGAGTTGGCAGAGTTGTCATATGAAACATATCTATAGAAAAAGGCAAGCAGTGTCTACATGCGATGTCAACTTCAGATACAAAGGAAATTCACCTTAAATGAGGACAATGCAATTTTGCATATTGGTTGAAAAGGGAAAAAAAAACAATTATATGAAACTTTGAGAGGAAATGAAAATACCTCATGTCTCTCTGTAATATTTGTTCAACATCTAGATGAAAGTTTGTTTCAACAGAAAACGAATGCGGTGATGTCTTTTCTTTGTATATCAAATTGTTTGATGCAAAGGTCGATGGGTTCTGCTCTATGGAACCTTCTGGGAACTTGCTTGTGGACTGCTTAAAGTATGGTTGGTTCTTGGTTATCTACTTTGTCTGTCAATTTGTATACCCTAGAACTCCAATTGTTCCTTGGAGGACACCGAACAATATAATTTTTTTTTTTAGCTAGTTGGGACGCAGATCCGCCTGGTAATTTCTATGGTGCCGTGATGCAATTGTACAGTCACTTGCTTTAGCAGATTTCCTTGATCGATGAAATTGGTCAAACTATTGTTCTTAAATAATTTGAAATCAATGAATATATAGTGTCCAAACTGTGACTGTCCTCACATACAAACAAGAGGCTCTTAAAATACAAATTGGTCGTTGTTTTCATATTTTTTCCTTATTTGATGAAGTTAGTCAAATTAATATCCTAGAATAATTTGAAATCAATGAATATTTATTGTGCAAAATGAAATTGTTCTATCATATGAACAACAGGCCCTTAAAATTCAAATTGGTCCTTGTTATGCTTGCGGTTATAGAATTGAAAAAAAAAAAACTTTTCTTTCCTTGATTCTTTTAAGAATAAGCGATTTAACATCCTTTAATAATTTAATGCACCAGCTCTCAAGTCCATCTATCAATCTGTATATGGCGGAGCTTTGAACGCTATTTGGAGGACAAGGAACAATGAAACTGCAATGTTTCCCTAGGCAGCCCACAGGTTCCTTTGTCAATTTGTATATCGCAGAGTTGTGGGTATCTTTTGTACAATGTGGAACAATAAAGTCCCAATTTTCAGCCCTCGAGCCTGAAAAAAAGAGGCCCATTTTTCAGCCCGCCAGCCCCACATCCTCCGATCAAAAAACATCGTTCAATATGAAATACATACAGAATTGTTACGAGATAATAAAAATGCAATGTTCAGTGAACCAACCCAAGTCCTCTTGTCAATTTTTATATGGTGGAAGTCTGGATGCTATTTGTAGAAGAGGGAACAATGGAGACTCTATTTTCGTACTGCCCGGTCATGATCCCGCCATCCAAAAACTACCTAAAAGTTCAATGTTCAGGGAACCAGCCCGAGTCCTCCTGGCAATTTTTATATCGCAGAAGCCTGGGTGGTATATGTAGGAGACAAAACAATAGAGACTCTATTTTCAACCTGCCAGACCGCCGACCTGTAATCCAAAAACTACCCAAGTATGGAATGAGGAATCCGCATATGTTGTATAAAATATCATTCAATAGTTAATATAGAGACTATGTCCACAAGTCCGCTTGTCAATTTGTATATCGCGGAAGTGAAGATGCCATTTGTAGAACACAGAACAATAGATACTTAATTTAAAGCCCACCAAGTCACAAATCCGCGATCCAAAAAGTGCTCATGTATGGAATGAGGGATCCTCATATGTTCTAGAACAATGTGTTTGTACAGCAGGGAACAATAGAGGCCCAATTTTCAACCTGCCAACCCCAGAGCCCCCGATAGAAAAAAATCGATAATTATGAAATTGATATGGAATCGCTATGGGGCAATAAAAGTCCAATGCTCAATGAAGCAACCCGAGTCCACTTGTGAGTATGCAATGAGGTTTCCGCATACTTAATTTTCAGTCCGCCTGGCCATGAACCCGAGATCCAAAAAATGCCCATCTATGGAATGAGGGATCCACATATGTTCTAGAACAATACAAATGCACTGTTCATCCAAGTAGCCCATAGCTCCTCCTGTCAATTTGTATGTCGCAAGAATCTGGGTGCTGTTTGTAGGAGACAAAACAATATACACTATTTTCGGCCAACCAGGCCATGAACCCATGATCCAAAAACTACCTAAGTATGGAATGAGGAATCTGCATATGATGTATAAAATCTCATTCCATACTTTATATAGAGGCTATGTCCACAAGCCGGCGTGTAAATTTGTATATTGCGGAAGTGTAGGTGCTATTTGTAGAACATGAAACAATAGATACTTAATTTTTAGCCCGCCAACCCGCAATCCAACAAGTGCCCAAGTATGGAATGAGGACTCCGCATATGTTCTACTGAGCGGGTGATAGCTAGCTAGTTGAGGTAGGTATTGATGAAAGGAGCGTCGAAATAAATCAATGAAGATAAGCAAAATCCGAAGAGAAAGAATCCCGTTCGTGACCTCCAAAATGTTATTTATTCCAATAAGTGCATGCTGGAGCAGCTACAATTGCTTTAGCGGGAGCTGCTGCCTGGAAACAGTATGAGTTCCTCGATGCATTTCGTGGCGCAAAATCCATCATTGGCTAAAGAATGATCTGGTTACGCCCGCCATTTCGGGGCTTTAACCGAAGCTATTGCATTGTCTGCTAAAGTGTAATTACATATATAATAACAGCATTGTCGAAGGTCAGGTTATCACTAGTAGCACCCCATAAACAAAGCTTTAACACCGAAATAATTAGTTTGGAATCAAATAATAATCCAATCAACAAATCAAGAAAGAAATAATTGTCTCGCGGAAGAGGTATACAAAACGGTTCAGGTATTGGTTTTGGGTTTTCTTCATATTTAAGGTTGGGGCGTTGAGGGGGTAGTTTATCATGCTTAAATAATAGAAAGGGGGGTTTCGAGTCGATTTGGAAAGCATTCAAATAGTGGAATTTATTATATAAGGCTAAAAATGCAGGATTGGAACGAATACCCATACCAGAGTGCTTACTATTTAGATTGGGGCGTGCTTGCTCCTTATGGCAGCATTGAGTTGTAGTGAGTTCTCCTCATGCTTGGTTGTAGTGCATGGGTATCAGAGAAAGCATATGTTTCAGGTTATGCACTTTTATAAACATATTCGATATTGGGTCAAAACAAAAAGATGTGGTATTCTATATCTAAAGTGGGTCATTGTTTTTCCGTGAATCAACCAATCCAATTCAGATCGAATGATTCGCCCACCCACCTAATGTGTTCGGTTATTCCACCTATTCACTGGACTTATCCATAAATAATAATAATAAATAAATAATTATAATAGTAAAGTAAATAAAAATAGGAGTAGTAGGGGCCGAGCCTATTATATACGTATTAACCATGATATTTTTGCTCCTATTTTGCCTTACATTCTAATAAGCCACTTTTCATACTATATAAGTAACCATATTATAGTTGGGTATTTTTTATTAGAAAATTAGGGGGTGAGAATCCATCTTAGTTCGTCCTCTCCTCTAGATGTCATTAATCTCGAATGTCGAGCATGAGAGATTCGACAGATACCCTTTCCTGACTAAACTTAAGTGGGATAATTGCAAGACTCTTCCACCTTTTAATAGCAAATAATAATAGTAGGGCCTTTATTATAATAGGGTGGGGTTCCTCCCAATTCCAGTAGTTCTCTACAGGTTCTCTCCAGGTCCTGCAAACAAAACTTTGAATATCATTGAAGTGCTAAAAAAGCCAGGCATATCTCCATTCACTTTTAAACCTCTTCGAACATCCTTATGCTGGGAAGAAAGCAAAGCTAGGCATTCATTTCCTAACCCTCCTAATGCTATTCCAGATGCTTGAAATAATAATAGGGCCTTGCTCAAATAATAATAACTGTGTTGGGTTATATAGGGTAGGGCGGTGACTATTCTTTCGGGTTCACTCCCCATCCAAGTATTTTTCTCTAAAGAACCTGTGAGGGAGTCATGATCTGCATAAATTATCTGAATTCACCTTCCTAGTATTGCCTTGTTAACTGTTGGTTTGTGAATCCCCTCCTGACACTTGACTATTGCAAATTTTTCCTTATTAATGAGCTACCAGATGAATTTGATTATCTTCAGTATTTTATCTCCATAGGAATTTGCTCATTATATCTTCCATTCTTTTGATGATCTCATGGGGGAACCAGAAGGCACCCATCCAAAAGAAGGGAAGAGTTCCAAATACTTTTTATTTTAACTAAAAATCCTGTAGCAAATAGCCTTTTTTCTTTCCAATCGATAACTGCTTTAACTATCTAACCAAAACTACTATTGGCATTATAAATAATAGTCAGTTTCAATAAGAGCGATGACCCGATGTTACAAGAGCAAGAGATAGAATCCATCAATCGATCGATCAATCAGAAGAAGCACAAATCCTTCATTCACCCCTACTATATAATATGCACACTTTATTTCCATAATAATAGGTCTAGATACGACGTTTCTATAGAAGTGTCTATAGGAAGATGGAAGTCTCATGCAAATGGTCACATGAATGAATCCGAGTCTCATTCCAAACCATCCGGACATGTTTAAATAATAAGAATAGTAAGGGCGTGGAACTGCTGCATTCCTCCCCCTTATTATAATGTAAGGCACCTAAACCCTGGCACTATATCATAAGTGGAGAGAGACATAGGTCATTTCTCACTCCGAATTAGAATAGTCGAGTCATTTATTCCATCCACTCATTGTATTTATTATAGACGCAACATAAACCCCCTTTATTTTAATAGTAGGCAAATTGAGAATTTAATAGATCTTACGAATTGATCCATTACTCCCACAGAAAGAATNCAGGGGAGGGGGGGGGGAATTAATAATATATGGGCAACTTAACCTTACATTATTCTTTAAGGTGGGTCTTCCAATCAACATGAGACTCGACCTGCTAATATGGAGGTTGAGTAGGTACCACACGAAATACTCTACCATTATGTTCTGTCCGCCTTATTATTTGAAGGCTCTCGAGAATCTGGGGTTAGCACTTCAATGCCATGCCCTACCCTATATAAGTAGTAAGGGGAATGAATTAGGTGCTTCAATAATAATAGTAGTAGGTCCTTCCATAATCATAATCGGGGGTGCATTTCAATAAAAGGGCAGGTTGTCACGAATAAAATATGCTCATCAATCTCTTGTTTTTTCCCCTATAATAAGTCAAGGCTTTGAAGGCATATCTTGATCATTTCGACCCATAGATATATATAAGGGGAAACCAATGCCACAAATCATTCAACGAGCTCTTACTACTCCTATTCACCCTACTTCTATCAGAAAGCGTGTTATTTAAATGCCATATAATATGAGTCTTCGGGTTCATTTTTGTGTTTGCCCTATCACTATATTAAAAAGGGGGTCATGCCTTAAATAATAGGCAAGGAGGTACTTGCTCTAATCATATTTCTTTATGTGAGTGTCCACTCGATACGCCAGCTGTATATCATCTACTGACATACATTCCAGTCGTTGTTCATAAGTCCTTCTAATACCAAGAAGTTATGCAGCGGGGTCTCGACATCTGCAATGTCCTCGATTTCACCTCCTCTAGTTCCCCTGTATGTACCCACCATGTTAGACATTCAGTTAGAGTCCATTTTTTCACGCTCGAAGTATAGTTGCTCACCCTCCCCTATCCCCCACCTATTTGAAGTAAGGGCAGGCCCCCTCTCCTATATAATAATAGGCTTATGTCTCCTGATCAATGCTTTTAGGGCGATCTTGGTTAATTACCCCTTCATGAATCAGTTGTCCTGAGCTTCCACCAGTTGATGACATTGATTTTAGGATGTGAAGTCCTTAAACAACTATTCTACAAGATAATCTTGTCGCTTTCCATCAACCTGCCCGTATATTATTAAATATTTAAGTCAATAAGAAAAGTGATAGAAATAAGTATATAATAACAACCTACTCTCAAATAGCTCCAAAACTCTTTTTTTTATAGAGCCCAATAAGGAATTGAAAATCGCTTGTCCGCAAAGGGTAAGAAACGATAAGATGCAGAAGAAACA